>JBCFYV010001861.1:0-45631 GCA_039000515.1 Timema cristinae | reverse complement strand
ACATTTGGGGTGTCTAAAAAATATTATATTTGTATCATTTAGAGTTAGGGTACTTGCTGGAATATATCAATAAAAACCTATTTTAACAACATTAAATAACGTGTATTATTTAGTTTAAAATAAATTTAACATATGGTATACAACTCTACAAACAATAAGCTAATTCTTATAATTGACCCAATAATTCATGTTTGTTTCCCCGAAAAGGGATTTAAAATTAAACCATAACTTTATTGGTATATTTCGTTTATTTACTTGTACTACGATTTTCTGAAAAAAAAAATAAGATTTTTAATTTGAGATGACCAAATATTTATTATCATTCTCCTGACCCTATAAGTTCCATATGGTTTAAGGAACTGTCTAGAGCTGCCGGGAACAACAGATCTTCTACAAAAATGTCGAGGTTGGGAAACACAAGGTGAGAAAATTGCTTATTTAAACGTACCTAGTTACATGAGATTTGGTTCAATACATTTGAGAAAACCTGTATATTAATAATCTACAGACAAGCAGAAAACCATAGTAATTACGTCACTATCCGTATTTTTAGGAATAACAGTTAAATTTAAATTTTTAAATTAGATGAAAATCAAAAAATCACAAGAATCGAGGCTGGGTCCTTTAACTTATTGCATTAATGCGATAACATTTAGCTAACGCGATTCGTTTTCGGTTCAGAATCATTTTTCACTGATAATTTAAGATAGTATTGATTCTGAGTTTGTGATGTGCGTGGATATTCAATAGAATTTCTCGTTAAAATTAAAATCTTGTATTACATACTTAGCTGAATAACATTCCTCCCAGGTGTCAGATGACACAAGTATGATCGCTCGCATAGTATTGGTTGTTCATATGTAGCCTACTGTTCCACATGTCATCACAGTATAAGCCTTCAACCCTGAGGGACGAATGAGCTGAATGAAACATGGGTTGAATCGTAGATAGCTCAGTAGTAGAGTATCGGTGCCCTAAGACAGATGTCTCGAGCTCACTTCTATTGTTCATGTGTCTTGTTAACTAATGTAAATTAAATATAATGTAGTAACATGGTTAGAAGAAGTTATTGAAAATCACTATTACTCAAATTTTGAAACTTACCGTAAATATTTTATGTCAGTATTATTGATATCGGAATATTTGTATTTGTTTTAGCACGTAATGACTGGCCTGCCGATTGCAACTTATGGGCATAGGAGTTAAAGCGCCGGGGATTCAGCTACCTCTGGATGTATATACCAGCATACATCCTATTCTTCAAGAACATTGCGACCTATGTGTATGATTTTTAATAATGATATTTATATATGTATTTATTGAGTTACCTTCGGCAAAATTTTAGTTTCTACATAACTCAAGAAACCAACACAGGTAATACCAATGTTTTCATTATTCACTTACTCAACATATTCTTATTTTATATATTGATGTACCTCCCACAAAATTTTCATTCCTAAATAAATCACACAACCAACACAGTAATTATTACTAAAGTGATTATTATTCACCCTGTAGCAATTATTGCTCCAAGTCAACAGAATGGGGACAGTCAAGTATAAACATCACTTACCCAATACCACTAATCTTGCCGAGCACCTTTGCGCAAACGAACATCCGACTACACGAACCACAAGTGAACAACTGCCAAGACTGAGCCAAGTTCCGCCTCTCGCCACTAGAGCCCGGCACCACCACTACCATGATCAATCCGCCCAACTTCAAGAAACGAGAAGAAGATGGCAACTGCCAGGCTTTGCCAGAATAATATAGAATGTTCTTCTGCCGGCGCGCCCCCTTCCTTTGTGCCTATCCTGTTCGATGAGTGGGCCATATAAAAGACCATCCGTCGTGGAAGACGTCACTCTTGGACTTGGCTGCGACCATGTAGGACTAAGCGTCGGCTTAACGGACATATTATATTAATGTAAGAATAAAATCCAATTTCGGTCTAAATGTAAATTATGGGAACTAGTCCAAATTCTTTTTTAGATCTTTTATCAAATTTAATTATAAATGTATTTGCGTAAATCTTCGTCTTTTGATTTACTTTATAATGAGAGTATTGTAAAGTCAGACATTTTCTGTGTTATGGATATTAAGCATTATGCGCGAACTTTATACTCAACCAATTAACTTTATTTGTTTCTCAGTAGTATTTAGGTTAGATGAGTGTAGTAAATATGAAAATTTGAGAGTGTTGTTAGATCAGAACTTTTCAATATTAGTAGAATGGAGTATTGCACTAGATTATTATATAGATCAACTTAACTATATATTTTTTTTTTACTAGTTTCTCGATTGTTATTTTTAGGAGAGTTTTGTTAATATCTATTTTGTGCCAAAATAGTAACAAATAAACAAACTTAATGGGTAATGTTAGGAAATATCCTTGATATTTATAATAGTACTATAATCCTTGTTTAGGACATAGGCGAAGGCTATTGTGAGTTACGCTAGTAGGTTATTAGCGTTAAAGTTAAATGGTATTGGCATTAGGTATTTTTGATGGAACTAAAACTTTTAGTAACATGTGGCATTTTCGCAACAACATCAAAAATATTGTTAGTTAGGAGAGATCATTTACTGTATGACGTATGATCATATTAAATTAATATTATGCATCAATATTTGTATTTACGTAATATGTTTAGGGTACATAATAAATAACGTAATGATTAGAAGGAAAAGAGTAAATATTTATGGAACAATGTTTTTATTGGATAGTATATATATAAAACTGAATTATTAAATGCTCTTCAAATAATATGCTTATTATTTAATAAAGTGGCATAAATAAAATCTAAAAGATTCAAAGACTTGAATTTATTCTATTACATAATTACGCCATATTATCCCTATGTCTAGAAAGGTGCGAGGGATTAGCCTTCAACCTTTTTATATATTAATATGTTAGGCAACCTGTGAAGGTGGACCGTTGTTTCCGCTACTCACAAGAGTGAGTTGCGTGCGCTGGGGACATGCTAAATGTCCAGCATATTATAACTCACAACTTTAGGATATTCACTTTGCGCGCTCCTCTATATTCTATTTTATTTTTCTTTAACTGTAGATTTTGTTTATATTTATGTATTGAATCCCTCTAGTTTGGAGCTTAGGGATTACAACCCACTCAACTTAAAAGGTTTTACAATTAACTTCCATATTAATTTAAAAATACGATTAAACTACTGTGCCGTACATCAAAATTTGTCTTTTATTTTACTTTTATCTTGCATTACAGATAATCTATAAAATATTAATTAAAAAAATTATATTTATATAACACTTATTTTTACTCAGGAAGTTTCTCAATTTAATCATATAAAATCGTTTCTAATTTCAATGCTGTCAGTATAAACTGTGTAAATAGTAATGATTAAATAATTGTGAATAAATATTGGTGTATAATATCTCTATTTATTTTGTAATATAATATTTGTTCGTATTACAAGAATATTGTGTTATAAGTAATTATTCCTCCAAAAGGCTCGAGCTACCCAGCTTATGAAGCCAAGGAACTGATCCTTGAATACAGCAAATTATGTTAGAAAAGTTCTAATGACCTTAATCAATGCCTATGGGGTAGCAACACTCCCCCTTTCCCGAAGCCAAAAAATATTGGCCAATGAACTAGGATGATTACACCCCAGGACCTGATGAATATTTATTGCATAAAACCTTGTCCAAATTACTAAACAAATATTCTAGAATCAATATCACAATGATTATTTACAAAGCTAGTATAGCTCAAGTAAAATAAAATAAAATAAATGTAGATAATATTTGTATATTTGCAAAATATTAGTATAAATAATTAGCTTTAAATTTGGCACTAATTAAATACATACTTGATTATGTTTATGCATTCTAGGCACATGTATCATCATGTATTTGGAAAGCATATTTACTACCCTTTTAGAGTATACACTGGTGAAGAAGCGGTTGTTAGGGTGTGGGAGGAAGGGCTAATTTAATTATAGTAGCTAGGATGTGTTTGGTTTTTAGTATGGAATATTTATGGAGTTTCAACCTTGTTCTTTTAGTTATTACTTAGAAGTTTATAAATGGATCCCAAAAGTAAGGAGTGTAATTTCACAAATTCAAAATTAGTTATCAGAAAAAGATAAAATAAAATTTATTTTCAGATGTAAATGTCTTACCAATAAGTCAATGTCGCAGAAATAGAGTAATAGACCTAATAAGACAAAATCTCCCCTTTGTTACTATTATCACAGTTTACGGATCTGAACAGTTCTGGAGCATAGTTATTATTTAATAGATAGATTTAGGCTCATAATTATTATTTCAACGTGATTTGTACAATCCACCCTATTCCTCCCACCAAGTTCTGATGACCGCTTGATCCATGTAGTACTTCATTTTCCTCTTTTTATGTAATTTTAATTTTACGTATTGCTACCTGTGACCGACCTCATAGCTCAGTCGGTAGTTTCCCTTTTCATTGAGCTAAGGGTTCCGGGTGTGGTTTCTGACATGGCCGAGAAAAATTATCATTCGTAAAATTTAGATTTACCCTCTCACGGTGATGAATTTACGGCCGGGGTGTTGGGTGTTGTATTTGTTCTAAATTTAAGTTATTTTATAAGTATTGTGCTGATATAAACATTCGGCCCAGAAAGTGCAAGCTAAATACCTCAAATAAACCAAAATGCTACCTGTGTGTACTTTTAATTACACTCAACCAATTGAATAGGGTATGTCACTCTTATTCAGTCAGGAGTGTATCATAACACTCTTGGGGAAAGTAATATTCACATTTTGGAGTGTTTTGTGCATAGTTTTGGTGTACATTTATGAAGTCAGAATTTGAAGTAGGTTGTAAATGTGGATTATTCAATTAAAGATGAAATAAGTCGTAAATAAAGACGAGGGTATTTGGGAAGTGCTAAATCACCCAAGATATCATAAGAGTACGAAAAAATAATAAATGTTTGAAACCCATTATTCTAAACTAGAGGTATTATTTTTTAAATATTTCCAGGCGAATTATCTTTTGACATTCTTGGCTGAGAGTCTTTGTTTCCCGAATCCTCCTTACGGCTCTTAGATTACAGTATAACTGTTAATTTCTCAGAAGACGCCACTGATTTACATATATATGATTGGTTTTAAGCTTACAGGAAGAATTGTTATAGCGCTAAGAAACACAAATGATGTGATTAGTCCTCATAGGCAGGATTGTCTCAGTGCTAGGGAACTCAACTGACATGCACATCTCTCAGGCGTAGTTTAAAGATGCGCTAGTTTCGTGTTGAGCTAGACCTCCGAGGACAGGGAGATTAAGGTCTGACTCTCGGTTGGGTGGACTGGGGTTAATTTTCTTAAATGGTTTTTCATTTTCACATTTCTCCCACACACATTTGATTTACATGGACAGAGTGTTTAATGTATTAAACAATGAATACAAGCCAAAATAAATTAATGGAAACAAATTGGAAACATGGTATATTTTATGCACCATATTAATAAATGGGCCACCTGTTTATTTCTAATAATTTTGATTGAAAATAATTCTATTCTAATATTTGAGGTTGTGAAGTGTATTTACATATCTTATTAAATAAACTGAATCTATTTAAAAGTTCAGAGACTGTTTAAAACCCACAATGAAATATTTTAAGATAAAACTAATAATAACTCACAATTTCAAAGAAAAGATAGCTATAATTATAATTTTGAAAAGGTCACGAGTTATAAGCTACAGGAGAAAATAATGAGGTTTTATTTAAAAGAATTGTTGTCCAATTAGGTGAAAATAAATTGCACGTTGCCAAGGACAAACTTTCTCGCTCTTTTACATAAAAATGGAAACATTTACTAAAAGCTTGTTGAATAATATAAATTAAATAATATATATTGTTTCAATATATAACAGTTAAAAACCATCATATTCTAACAAATAAACCATCTCTTCATTCCCCAGACCAATGTTTAAAACTATATATTTTTCTATCCATGTTGAAATTATTGGTTAACAAAATATGTTACATTTAAAATGGATTTATTTTAATTATCTTACAATTATTCAATTATAAATAATATTTATCATTAATAGATGCGTAGATATTATCAACATTGTTGATATCCGTCAATTTTAACAAACCTCCAAGTCAATATAGCTGAAAAATTTGTCATTTCAATTTGTTTGTAATATTGAAAGTTGTCCGGATACAAATTTTAATCAAAATCTTTATATCTGATTTCCAAAATAACACTTTTAAACCACTCTTAACTTTATGCTTGAATAGATTATTCCAAACACTCCTATTTACCAGAATTCAACTCTCGTCAAAATGGTCTCGGCTCTAGGCCAAGTTATAGATAAGCTAAACAAAATCGTAAAATCCCCTATTTTGTTTCAAAAGCATATAAAACGAAGATATTCATCTTAATCTCGAGGTTAAAAAAATACCATTATTATGTTATATCTTTAAATCTATTAAAATAATTTTAAGATTATATAGATCTTGTAGTTTCTCAAATTTTCGTGACTCTGAAGACAGAAAATAAATACCGCACCTCCCCTCTGTGACAAATGAGTGAAGCGTGTACATGTACAATTTATGATACTGGTCAAATATCGTAGCAATACACATACTCATTTCACGTTGATTAGAACTTTAGTTATTCTAGATCACTGCATATCTGTTGTTCTCCATTATAAATTTTGTTCTAAATGAATTATATTAACCAATACAGACGAATAAACCTTGAATGACCTTGAGGAACAAATCTTACGTTCTATATCATAACATAATTTTTCTAATTTTAAATTTTTCGGAGCTTAAAAAAAGAAAACGTTTAGAGAAAAAAATACTAGTTTATTTTGATTTTGTGTTAAAATGGCCAGTTTTATATTTACAATTTTTAGATTTTTAAAAGCAGATAGGAGCTTATATTGTAATAGTTTTGGAAACTGTTCTACTGGCTCATGAAGGTTCACACAACATGAAGCTTTAAAAGCGATGCATATAATATGAAATAATTCTGGTATTCACAAGAGAGTTTCATTTAAATAATTTATCATACGTAGGAAAAATAAATATTTTAACTAGGTAAAATAAAATCCGACATTAATATATACCTAGGAAACCACTATAATAACATATTGAAATACATAATGTTTCCTGGCAACAAATATTAATCATTGCTTTATTTTAACGAAAGAATATTATTTATGAAGCTAAAATTTATAAAGTATATAAACACAAATATTACATGCGATACTGTAATATAGTATTATCTACGAAATTATGGGACCCTCACATACAAGTAAAATGAATAAAAAGCCAATAAGGTATATAATCACCCAAGATACTCTGCCATCTATTCAAGATATTCCATGATTAAAACACGTATTTTCTGTAGGAATCTAACACATGGGTACCTATTTATTATATTGATATTTTATAGTGAAGTTGAGCAAGTTAAACTGAAACAGTACTTTCCTGGAAGTCTCAATTGTTAATACCTGGTCATTATTACAACTATAAGGATTACAACTCTTAGAGTGTTTGTTTAATATTAATAGTGATAGATCTATGTGTGTTCTACCCACCATTATTAGTACTAACTTAACAACTAACCAAATAATTTATAACATTTTAGTTTAAATTATATGGTAGCACTTTATCTTGCCAAATCAACATACATGGGTTTTAATCACTGTATGTTCATGTGATCTTTATTAAAACGAGATGGATTCTTAGATAAGTGATGAAGTTTTGTGATGCAGTGTAGAAAATGGCCGTGAAAGGCAATCTTTTGGAAGAGTTGGCGGTTCAGGTGATTCAAATCAGGGGGAAAAAACCATAAATTACAAACAGATCCAGATATTATATTGAAGTTTGAGGACTTTTTGGAATCCTGTCTCGAACTAAATTTTAAGTTAATCAACCATCACTTTCTAAATTACGAAAATTATACCAACCAATCAAATAAGTTCAAGAAAAAGAAATGACCTTTACCAAAAATCCCAGTAACAATAATTTAGTTTACAAAAACTAATATATAGAGTATTGGCTCGAATGTGATTTACTCTCGTTCGAAAATGTTAATAATTTAAGCAACAATTCTAAATTCAAACCTATCTCCTAAGACGAAAATATAAAAATTACATTGCAATATCCAGATGACCTAGACATTTTTATAAATTTTGATCAATTTTCGGAAACCAGTCCTAAATTAAGTACATAGTTCACAACGTTTACTATTTTAGCAGTGAAAGAAAAACTCTTTTCGAGGTTACGGACTATTCCAAAATTCAATGTTATGAAATATTAATACTGAAATAGAAATATTTAGAATGGTGGATTGTAAAATGGATGATTTCCCCTCAACAGCATATTTTTAAAAGAAAGGAACTACATCTTGTACAGGAAGACTCTTCGTTAAAATTAGGGTATGGTTTCAAAAAAAAAAAAATTTAAAATAAATCTGCGAGTAGAGAATCTTAATCAAAATAATTGTTTATTTCATAATTCCTCTTCAAAATTAGAAATTCTAAATTCTAAATTAAACATTTTCAAAATTTTCAAGTGAAAATAATACGTGCCAAAACTATATAAGTGTTTAATTAAATTTAGGAGAAAATGAACACAAGTATTTTTACCAGCAATATCCTGTAAAGAACTGTTCTCATATTGCAAAAAAAATTACCACATCATCTTACTACCCATTGGGTTTATATACTGATATATTTATCAATTTGTTTGTTTATATGTTAAAACACTTTTTTAATATCATTTCAAGTGTCTATAATGTAAACGAGGCTGCTGAAACATGCATGATAAGAGCTTTGTGACCGCAATGACGTCAGCTGAGAGATGAGATAAAATAGCAATTATTGCAGCGACGAGTTCCAGTGGATACCTCATTCCTCTAATGATAATTTTCCCCAGAACCAACTCGCCCAATCAAATGAAGAGATAATGTACTCCAAGTTCGATTGGATCCATCTGGATGGGTACAAAACCTTTATTTTCAACAAGTGGTTCAGTAATTAGTCATGGAGTTTATCATATTCTTTAGTTATAGTTTGTAAATAATATTCACCATTATTTTTTTATTTTCCATGAACAACACCACTGAAGTTTCAATACTATTATTCAATCCTTTATACGCATATAAATGGATTTCCTTTAATTATTTAAATGGTTTTGTTGACATGAAAATAGTTTTTTTAGTAATAAATAAACAACTAACAGACGCTCCTATTTGTTGCGAAGTTTAACTTAATAGCTACTATATCATATTTTTCTTCGTAATTTCTATTGGTGGAAAGTATGGAATGAAGTTTGGACAACTTATTATCAGAGTGAATTTAATTTTTGTCTACACTAACTACCAGAAGTTATATATATTCATCTTTAAATATTTACATGTTACGCCTGCATATATGATGATACATTTTATGAAGAAAAAATAGAAGTAAAAACATACACGTAAGCACTTTCTATTTATTATCACCTAATTCAGGACTACAATTACACCTTCATTCTTTGTTTTATTAAAAGACATTTTGTTCGGTATTTAATAAGTAAGAAAGAAAAAATACACTCCTTAATTCATCTAACCTTATTAACCACTAGCTATTATTAATGATAGGGGATATTAAATTCGTAATTTAATAATGTTATATGACGTATATTATTTAGAGTTAAAATAAATCTAACATCTGATTTACAAAACTCCAACAATAAAATTATTCTTACAATCTACCCAATAATGTACGTTCGTTTCCACGGAAATGACTGAAATAAACCATAACATCATTGGTGTATTTCGTTGACTGGCTTGTAATAAGAATTTTTGCTTAAAAACATAATATTGTCAATATGAGCCTAACCAAAATATTTTATTTCTTTCTTCTGGGCTTGATAAGTTTCAGTAGGTTCAAAGAACTGTTTAGAGCTGTTGGGGACTGCATGTTGGGACACAAATATGTCGAGGTTTGGAAACTAAAAGGTGGGACAGTTGCTTACTTTAAATGTAGTCACATGCGATTTGGTTCAATATATTTGAAAACACCGGTATATGAATATTTACAGAAGAGCTGAAAATAATTGTAATTATGTTACTGTCCGTATTGAAGAAATCACAGTTTAATTAATTTAAATTTGATTAAAAATCAACAATGCACAGGAATCGAAGTAGAATACAGTCTCGTGTATGAGAACAGGTAGGGGAAAAGTGTAAGTGTGTGTGTGTATCCCCCCACTCCTCAACCCTTTCCCTCCCCTCCCTCGCCGTAGTCTCGCGTGTTACAGGGATTCCCCCCTCTCCCCTGATGATCCAGAGGGACATTGGGAGGGTGGAGGGAGAGGGTGTAGGAGATGTGGGGGGGATGATTCGTCGGAGGAGACGGTGGTCTCGGGGACGGGTTGTATGATTGGTTCAGAATACTTATCCGGAAGTTCCCCCCCTCCCCTCACCCCTTTACCTCCCGCGCCGTAGTCTCGCATGTTCCCCCTTCCAGCGGCGTGGATTCGCGGGTGCGTAGAGACGGGAGAAATGTCTCTCTCTCTCTCTTTCTCTCCTCTTTCTATCTCTCTCTCTTTCTCTCCTCCCCTCTTTCTATCTCTCTCTCTCTCTCTCTCTCCTTCGAAAAGTTTTTTAGACTATGCTGAAAAAAATACATATCTAAAATGATCTTTTCTATCTCTGTCTCTCTCTCCTTCTCTTCCCCCCTCTTTCTACCTCTCTGTCTCTCCCTCTCTCTCAGAGTAGGAGAAGACGGGTATAGCCCTCCTTCCCCGAACAACCTGGAAAAAAATACATATCTAAAATGATATTTTCCTGCTCCGAATGAAACATACATAGCACCTTAGCTTTTATTTCTATGATAAGGACTTAAATAAATAGTACAACTTTTTTATTTAGCGAGTATATTCTTAAGATTATGATGATACATACATACATATAAATTCTCTTTCCCTCATAGTCTTTCACTTGATGCATACAAAAAATATCTTTCTCTAAAGTCTTGTCTAAACATGTTAGAATACTTCATCACTTGAACAGTTCGTACTCGCCTTCACTCAGATTATTACGATACATACAAAAATATCTTTCTCTAAAGTCTTGTCTAAACATGTTAGAACACTTCATCCTCACCCTCACTCAGATTATTATGATACATACAAAAAATCTTTCTCTAAAGTTTGGTCTAAACATGTTAGAACACTTCACCACTTGAACAGTTCGTACTCTCCTTCACACAGTTTATTATGATACATACAAAAAATATCTTTCTCTAAACATGTTAGAACACTTCACCACTTGAACAGTTCGTACTCGCCTTCATCCAGATATAACAGTCCTCTCTGTGAAGCGTTAAAGCGGCTCATGTAGCGCGCCCAGTCCTCTAGTCTTCACTTGATCTACAAAAAAAAATATATCTTTCTCTAACATGTAGAATCACCACTTGAACTTGTACTCGCCTTCCCAGTATAACGTCCCTGAAGCTTAAAGCGGCTCTGTACGTCACCAAGTTTACAGCGATGTACTTGCCTAATAGTCTAGCTTGATGTTCGTTCATCCTCATCCTCACTGATCTCTTCGTCTCCTTCTAGGCGGCGAACGTTGTACGTACGAAACTTTTCAAGTTCAGAGACGTGCTTGACCCGATCGAGTTCCTCACGCTCAATTCGGTCCAACTCGATGCACAAAGCGTTTTCCTCCTCTGGCCAAGCTGTAGTACCAGGCTGACTCGATTCCGGCTCATCCTCGAGGAAAGCTGTAGAACCGCGTTCGATGGACCGACTCGATTCCCGGAGAATTAGCGGGTCGTCTCCTTCCTTAAGATTGTAGACCGGACAAGCGGTAGAACAGCGTTCGACAGACTGACTCGATTCCCACATTCCAGGATTATGACATCCGAGCCAGTGCACTGAAGAATCACAGCACTCGCTGTAACCTTTGTCGACACTCGCGATATGATATTCTAAACCGCCGTTCGAAATCTTAATATCGCTCATGTCCTCCAGACGGTAACCCAACCGGCTAAACATGTTGAATGAGATACGTTTCCCCGCCTCACGCCCGCTTTATACGCTCGGGATGGAGGAGGGGAACGCGCCCTCCCCTCCTTCTACACTATATCCTTCACCTCGATCCACGAATTGTGAGACGAGTCGAAGCCTAACCATTTGACGTATACTCTATTTCCAGAACGTTTGATTATCTTCTCTACGAGGTAAACATCCGGATACGAAGTCTTTCTAAGCTCCTTACCGTAGAAACCTCCCGTGATAGGATTACCTTTCATATCTTCGAGTAGGAAGATCCTGGGATTAGTCTCGACGACGTTACGTATTTTAAACAGTTCGGTCGACCAGTTCGCGGTATAACCCTTTTCAAAAACGTCCTTATACTTGCTGATACGAACTATATCACCTACTTTAAAAATGTTCGGCGTGGAATCTGACATCTTGAAACGTTTATAGACGGTATGTAAAAGTCTATCGTCCTTGACGTCTATAGGTCTCATCTTTATGGTCGAGTGTACTGTACGGTTGTATTCATCCAGTAAGGAATCGATCATATCGATCCATCGATATGAACCTTTAGCAGTGAACCTCCTCCACATCATGTTCTTGAGAGTACGATTAAATCGTTCCACGACGCTAGCCTTGACGTTGCTGTATGTAGAATAATGATTGATTCTCTTCCTCTTCATGAGCGTTTTGAATTCAGGGTTGTAAAACTCTGTACCATTATCCGTTTGGAGATGACGTACGCGAGGTAAACCCACCTTGTTGAGGAGGAGAGCCATTGCTGCACTGACGTTCTTACCCGTCTTAGTCTTGACGGGTGCGGCCCAAGCCCTCTTAGAATACACGTCGATGACGGTGAGAAGGTACTTGAAGCCCTTATTCGATCCAGAGTAAGGTATCATCTCCACTAGATCGGCCTGAAGGAGCTCGTTCAAGCCTCGTACGCTAACGTGTCTTCGAGGAAATCGTCGTCTTGCCGGACGATGAAGTTCACGCGCAATCTCCCACTTGACGCCAGACATGATTGTGATAAAGTACAGAAGAGATGAACGTCTTTATACGATGATTCCCGCCTCGCGTAATTCCTCAATGATAGAAACGATCTCGTTATGGTGAGCAGATTGACCAGCCTCGCTAGATGCGCGCAAGAGTCGTAATCGATCGACCAATTCGTTAGGATCATCCCAATAGGTATAATCGACCCCACGTCCTGACTCCATCTTGTATAAACCCTCACCCTCAAGCTCCTCCTCAAACATAGGTTTGATGATTAACGAATACTTTGATCCGGCTCGCATCTTGATACGAGCGTATGGTTCGTTTCTCAACCGATGCGCGTTCGTTTCTTCAAGCATAGACCTGTATACTTTCAGATCGTCCTTAGTATAATGGACAGGTGCTCTTCTGAAAAGTAATTCTAATAGTCCTCGAGTATACGGTACCGTCTTATTGTTAAGGAGTATTGTACCGTCTCTCCCGTTGAATACGATACGGCTATCTCCGAGCTTGGTAGAGTCACCTTCATGACGGACTCCGTAGGTCTTATCGGAATGCGCGCGAGATGAATAAAGATAAGTATCCAATAGATGGTTGTTTTCCAATGTCTCAGGTAAGGCTTCCGTCTCCTCAGGTTCCGCGAGCGCCTTCACCATCTTGTTTAGAGGATCTGTGATAGGTTTGAACGTTTCATTCGCGACGTGCTCAGACTCGTGCCGGGCATCACGTAGTTGCTTATACTTTCGTTTAATAATCTTACTAGCTTTTATGATATCCTCCGCAACCTTCGTCGTCATGATGTAAGGTGTGAATGTCTCTTACCGTGAAGAAACGGTTCATTATATCTAAACGTAAGTAAAACCTAATTCTACGTGTAAAATCTGGGACGTTGTCGGGAGTTTTTCTATCATGAAAGATATAGAGTCATCTTTGAACACCTCGAAAGGCGGATCGTCGATAATTTTAAGATTCAACAAGCAAATAATATCTTTCAAGTTCATGACCATCGTTGAAACGACGCCCGCCCTCTTGAACTTATAACCACGTTCACCCGTTAGAGTCAATTCGAAATGTCTCGCATCCTTCCGCATAGGTTTCGAATCCAAGTAGATGTAGATGAAACTACGATTAACCGTAGAGTCTACATAAGCTTTAGACGCAGCGTCTGAAGGTAATGAGGGCATACCTATGTTTCGCAAAACTACACCGTCTGCATTGTAAAGCTTGTTGTCATCCGATCCTCTTAAGCGTAGTACACCTCCGGCTATAAAATCGTTGTAAATGGTTCGATGCATCTCGAAAGCTTCCTCTAGGCTTAGCAGCTTTGAACTTAAAGCGTCAAGCGTTGTTTTATTTTCGTCGAGACGATCTTGAGCCAGTTTCCACACCTCCTCCATCCCTTGACGAGCGCTCTTCTCAAAGTTAACGTATTTTATTCGATCCTTCTCCAAATCCTCGATCAGCGATTCCATCTGTCCTTTGATGAGGTCCTTGGCTGTGTTGAGAGCGATTATCTGCTCGTTACTATGCCTCGAATCCATCCTATCGACGTAAGACTTGTTACAGACATCCTTAAATGAGACGGGCGACTCGACGTTGACGATCCTTTTCGATCTAGCGTCGTAATACCCTTGAGAGTTTAGAGTTAGATTTCCCTCTGACTCGATGAGAGATCTATATTTGTAGAGGCTATGACCGAATTTAGATATGGACGACATGATGTCTTACCGTGTACTGAATATACGTTCTTGTTAATCGTGCAAGATAAAGGTATCGAACCCGTAGCGATATCGTCCTTTATCGAACTCATGACCTTTGCTCACCACCAGAAAATCGTACTTGTTTTCTTTCCAACACAGTGAGCACACCTCCTTAAATTTTTGGAAAGTCATATCTGTGTTCACGTGATCATCGTAGACGTGTCTCAGATTCGTATCGTCCATCCTGAATAGGATGAGAAGATTAGCGTTATCTCTCAACATCTGTTTCGGGATGCGCGAGTACGTCTGACAGAGATAGAAACAGTCTATGGCCTTATGTCTACCCATACTGAAATAAGCCTGTATATTAAACTGTTTATCGCAAGCGACGTCGTTGAAAATGAATACAGAGTCGGGTTCAGCCTCGGACGGTGGAATAATTTCCGCGTTGTCGGAATAAGGGAAATAGCCCATACCTTCAATGAGTGAGAGGACCTTCGATAAACGTTGATACTTGGGCTGGTACAGCGATTTAGAGTAAACGTACACGTTCTTGAAGCGTAGGCCGTTAGGTTCCTCCAACAGACTGATCATGGTGTTGGTTTTACCGCAATTCGAAGGTCCGCAGATGATGCAGCGGATAGTATCGGGTAACAACGTACCGTGTCTCTGAGGTAAAGCTCTACCCTCATCGTGATCGTTGTTCTGAACAGTTAAAGAATCTGTCTGTTTCTCGAGCCGCATGTTGACTACTACTTCATCTATATAATGCGCACACCTATATAAATGCTAATCAGTACGTGTCATGAGACGAAGAAGAGGGGGAGGATTGTTGGATAAGATAATCAATAATCTACCGTTTGAAGCGCATATACCTGGATACCAGTACTGCGGGCCGGGGACAAAGTTGGAAAAACGATTGAAACGAGGTGATCCTGGAATAAACGAGTTAGATCGACACTGTAAAGAGCACGATATCGCATACTCCAAGGTGAAAGATCTTGCAGGACGTCATACTGCTGATCGTGAACTTATCGAGAAATCGTGGAAAAGATTACTCGCGCCTGACTCAAAGTTGGGTGAGAAAGCCGCCGCGTGGGCAGTCACCAACGCGATGAAAGCTAAAGTCAAGATGGGTTCAGGTCTAAAGAAGAAGAAGAAAACTCAACGTCGTCAACGGCGTCCTACTACTACTACTACTACTAGACGCCGTAAGAAGAAGGGCGGAATTCTACCTATACTACCTCTGATCGCAGCGCTTGGAGCCGTCGCTGGAGGAGCTGCAGGAATCACGAAGGCGGTACAAAGTGCTAAGGCCAATACGAAACAATTGAACGAGGCTCAGAGACATAATCGTACGCTCGAAGCTATTGCCATGGGGAAAGGCATGTATCTACGACCTTACCCGAAAATTAAATGACTACCTAAACGTGCCCTTACTGAAACGGATCTGCGCAAGTACGCCGCCGAGTTAAAAATCCCATTCTTTAGAGGAGTATTTGCAAGAGATGCTTTACCTAGCGGTACTCCTTGGAAGATAGAGAACGCCATCATCAATCTTGACGATGATAGCGGTAAGGGTACGCATTGGGTGGCGTATAAGAAAAACGGTGAAGGAGCCGATTATTTCGATAGTTTCGGTGATCTAAGGCCGCCGCTCGAACTTGTTCGTTATCTCGGAGGAATACCCATCACCTATAATCATACTCGGTATCAAGAGTACGGTACCGTTTTATGCGGTCATCTTTGTTTAGCTTTCCTTAAATACTCGCGCTGACGTTCGAACTTAGTAAATATGTCTATGACGCTTACACTGACAGGTCAGAGTTCGAATCTGACAGAGAACTACTTCCCTCATATCCTGCTCGGAGAAGAGAATCGTGAAGAAGAATGGTTCATCGGACTGATCAATCTGGCCACGTTCAATTCCATACCGAACATTGACGAGCGTAATAATAAATTTTATTGTGACGGTAAAGAGTATACAGTGCCTCCGGGCACCTATGAACTTGAGGCGTTGGATCGATTCTTGCGAAGGGAAGTCCCGAGTAATGTAAAGCTCTCGATTATCGGTGACCCTAGCACTTTAAAGAGCTATATCACTTGCAATAAACCTATCGACTTTACCCGACCTGGCACGTTTGCATCCTTGCTAGGGTTCGACTCGGTCATACTTCCTGCAGGGAAGACGCACATATCTACCAATACAGTGAATATTCTTAATGTGAATGTGATCCGCATAGAATGCAGTCTCGCTAGCGGAGCTTACGTCAACGGAGAACCGAGCCATACCTTGCACGAGTTCAGCATGACTGTCCCGCCAGGCTATAAGATAGTGGAAGCGCCTAACAATATCATTTACCTTCCGGTAACGAAGCGAGTAATAGAGTCTATCGCGGTACGACTTGTTGACGAACGAGGTGATATCATCAACTTTAGGGACGAGACGATATCACTACGTCTGCATCTGAAACGAGTCGCTGGGGATGGGACTCGTACTAGATAAAACAAGACGGCGAAGTCTTCCTCGAAACATTGAGAGAAGGACAGTGAAAGTGTTAACACCTGCCAATAAACTCTATTTAAGGCGTCTAGGTTACTCGTTACGAAAATAATGGATGACACCGCGGATATTCTGAACATTGGGGAGTCTGCCGCTTTCGATACGGCCTTGAGCAGTTTCCAGTATCATTCCTACGCCTCGTATATTCCCGGTCCATTAGCTAACGGGAACGAGCTTAGGATATCTATCCAACAAGAAGGGTTATGCACACTACCGCACCGCTCTCTGCTGCATATCAAAGGACGACTACTTTTGAATACGGGAGAACCTGGAAGCACTTCGAGGATTGTTAATAACGGAATACTGCATCTATTCTCAAGAATTGCCTATGAGATCAACGGGGTAGAGATTGATCAATCGAGAGATGTGGGTATTTCGACTCAGCTTAAAAACTATCTATCTATAAGGAATGGTTGGCAGACTCATCTTTCAAACGCCGGTTGGAGACTTGAAGGAGTTCACGTACACGCTGAAACAGGCATCTTTGAAGTATGCATCCCTTTACGTCTCATACTAGGATTCGTCGAAGATTATTCTCGAATACTGATCAATGCGAAACAAGAGCTGGTGCTAGTTCGTTCGACCGGTGACAACAACGCTTTACAAAGAGCCCCACCTCCTGCTGCAGAGACGCCCTCTAGGATCGAGTTAAGTAAAATATCTTGGCTTGTACCGCATATAAAGACTGACGATATCAATCGTCTCAGCCTGCTTAATTTCATCAAGAGCGGGAGGATCATCGAGCTACCTTTCCGTACTTGGGAATTGTACGAGTACCCTAACGTGCCCACCTCTAATCAACATGATTGGACCGTGAAAACGTTAACTTTGCTGGAAAAACCTCGTTACGTTGTTTTCGCGCTTCAGACCAGACGGAACAATACGACGGTTGCAGATAGAAGTATTTTTGATCATTGTAATTTACGTAATGCTAAACTCTATCTAAATTCTAACATGTACCCTTACGAGGATATGAACTTGAACTTTAGACAGGATTCCTTCTCGAAATTATACGAAGACTATGCTAATTTCCAGACTTCGTACTACGGAACGAGCGCCTCTTTACCTTTACTTGATCCTTCCCATTTCAAGTCTCATGCACCCATTGTCGTGTTCGATGCCAGCCGACAGGAAGATACTCTCAAGGACGGTATGGTGACATGTCGTATAACGTTCGAGACGGAGGAAAATATCCCGGTAAATACCAAGGCGTTTTGTCTAATCATACACGATAGAGTCGTCCGCTATAACCCTTCAAGCAGTGATGTTAGCAAAATGACATCTTAAATGAGGCAACATTGCGCAAAACTGGTGGAGGGGAGGTGGAAAGTTCAGTACACAACAATATATATTAAAGGAACTGAAGAGTTGAGTCAGCTACAGAGTATCAACAACGCCGATAGCGACAAGTACAAAGCTTAAAAAATGTCTGAACGCTCAGCGAATGGTTTAAGAATATTAAGTTTGATCGGACAAAACTTTTGCGATCTGACCAAGAGTGCGATGCGGAACGATACGAGTTCAGTTATTCCAGCTTTGCTTCATATGATAGTCTTGATAAACGAGTATAAAGAGTGCATTGATTTCAATAAGTTATCATGCTTCTGCGGTCAAGACGAGGTTGACACAGTCAAACGGAGGAAGAAAACTACTGACGCTTCTAAACGTTCACGTGGAAAGAAGAGTAAAACTACTGAGGAAACGAACGAGGAGCCTGCGGTAAAGAAGCTGCAAGACGGGTTGAGTGAACACTTTTAAAAAAACTTTTTCACAGTTACTTGCAATGTATTAAACTTTTTAACGATTATTCTTAGAAATGTAACGAGCTCTTTTTTAAAATAAAAAAGAATTAACGATTAACATTTTTGTTTTCTTTACAGGGTAAGGATGCGAGTGTTCCCATGACTTTATTATTTAAGCTGATCCCATTTAAATAGTCTAAAAGGTTATGTACCATCATTGGTGTTCTCTTTTCCAAGGCCTGGGTTCTAACCCCGACCGTTAGTGTATCAGACCGTCCTCTGAGAAGGCCAAGTTATTGCCGCAAACTGTGCTCTGAGAGGTTCAGCTTCTAATCCTGACCATTCTCTGAGAGGTTCGTACCAGACTGTACTCTGAGAGGAGCAGGTTCTAATCCTGGTCATTCTCTGAGAGGTTCAGGTTATTGTACCGGACTGTACTCTTGAGAGGTCCAGATTATTGTACCAGACTGTTCTCCGAGAGGTCCAGATTATTGTATCAGACAGTACTCTTGAGAGGTCCAGATTATTGTACCAGACTGAACTCTGGGGAGGCCCGGATTATTGTACCAGACTGTACTCTGGGAGGTCCGGGTTATTGTACCAGACTGTACTCTGGGAGGTCCAGATTATTGTACCAGACTGTACTCTGGGAGGCCTGGGTTATTGTACCAGACTGTACTCTGGGAGGTCCGGGTTATTGTACCAGACTGTTCTCCGAGAGGTCCAGATTATTGTACCAGACTGTACTCTGGGAGGCCCGGGTTATTGTACCAGACTGTTCTCCGAGAGGTCCAGATTATTGTATCAGACTGTACTCAGGGAGGTCTGGGTTATTGTACCAGACTGTTCTCCGAGAGGTCCAGATTATTGTATCAGACTGTACTCAGGGAGGTCTGGGTTATTGTACCAGACCGTACTCTGGGAGGTTCAGATTATTGTACCAGACTGTACTCTGGGAGGCCTGGATTATTGTACCAGACTGTACTCTGGGAGGTTAGGATTTTTGTACCGGACTGTACTCTGGGAGGTTCAGATTATTGTACCAGACTGTACTCTGGGAGGCCTGGGTTATTGTACCAGACTGTTCTCTGGGAGGTTCAGATTATTGTATCAGACTGTACTCTGGGAGGCCCAGATTATTGTACCAGACTGAACTCTGGGAGGTCCGGGTTATTGTACCAGACTGTTCTCCGAGAGGTCCAGATTATTGTATCAGACTGTTCTCCGAGAGATCCAGGTTATTGTACCAGACCGTTTTTTCTGAGAGGTCCAGAGTTGTAACCCTGACTGTGGCTGGTTATTGCACCAGTCTGTAACTAGCTACCTCGTACTGTACTCTGAGAGACTCGGGTTCTAACGACCACGTGATCGACACTGCTTTTGCATGACAAGTCACTTACCTGTCTGTAGACCACTTTTTACATACATGTTGACCAGTGTGCTGTCGATCAGTTAGCTGGAGTCCCAATTGGTCAGCCAGTTTTGCAGTCACTTTGTTCACCTAAGCATGAACTTGTCAACCAGTTGTTCCAAATCGGGTCGGCTACATGTCTCATCTAGCCTACGAGATATTTTTTTACAGCTTATCGATCAGTTTGAATGATGATAGTGTAAACAATATGAACCTGTAACTATAGTACTTAGGTCTAGAAATTTAAATCATATCAATAATAGCAATCAGTCCTAGTTAAATATAATTGGCCTCCCCTCAGCCCCATCTCTCTCTCGCTCTCTCTCTCTCCCCTCTCTCTCTCTCTCTCAGAGTAGGAGGTGCCGGGTATAGCCCTCCCTCCCTCGGCTAGGCTGGAAAAATACATATCTAAAATGATCTTTTCTATCTCTCTCTCTCTCTTCTCCCCTCTTTCTATCTCTCTGTCTCTCCCTCTCCTCCTCTCTCTCAGAGTAGGAGATGATGGGTATAGCCCTCCTTCCCTTTTAGAAACTTTTCTAGCCATCAGATAAAGCTATTTCCATGAAAATTAGACCTTCAATTTTAAACAGCTACGTAAACTACTTTTAACATGTGTATAGAGGAGGGGAGAGAAATGTCTCTCTCTCTCTCTCTCTCTCTCTCAGAGTAGGGGATGACGGGTATAGCCCTCCTTCCCTTTTAGAAACTTTTCTAGCCATCAGATAAAGCTATTTCCATGAAAATTAGACCTTCAATTTTAAAACAGCTACGTAAACTACTTTTAACATGTGTATAGAGGAGGAGGAGAGAAATGTCTCTCTCTCTCTCTCTCCTCTTTCTCTGTCTCTCTCTTCCTCACCTTCCCTCTTTCTATCTCTCTTCACCCCCCCCTCTCTCTCCTCTCTTCTTCTCTCTCTCTCCCTCTCTCCCTCTCTCCCCCTCTCTCTCTCTCTCTCTCAGAGTAGGAGATGGCGGGTATAGCCCTCCTTCCCTCGACAAGGCTGGAAAAAAAAACATATCTAAAATGATCTTTTCTATCTCTCTGTCTCTCTCTCTCTTCTCTCTCTCTCTCTTTCCTTATCTCTCCGTCTCTCCCTCTCCTCCTCAGAGTAGGAGATGACGGGTATAGCCCTCCTTCCCTTTTAGAAACTTTTCTAGCCATCGGATAAAGCTATTTCCATGAAAATTAGACCTTCAATTTTAAACAGCTACGTAAACTACTTTTAACATGTGTATAGAGGTGGGGAGAGAAATGCCTGTAATCTGGAGGGAGGACAGGTTGTAACCCTGACTGAGGCCGGTTATTGTACCAGTCTGTACTCAGAGAGACTTTGGTTCTAACCCTAACTGTTACCTTATGTACTCTAGGAGGTTCGACTTGTAATCTTGGAGAGGTCAGGTAAAAAAACAATACACACACAGAAAACTCTATTTAATGAATATAATGATAAACATTTTTTTAAACAGATACACGCTAAATTAGTATATTTTTTTTCTTCAGTCAAGTCTTTTTTAAAGCACTAATGATAAAGGTATAGTGACATTAATTATTCACTTTTGTATTAATCAAAACATATATACACAGAAAACTCTATTTAATGAATATAATGATAAACATTTTTTAAACAGATACACACGCTAAATTAGTTTTTTTTTTTTCTTCAGTCAAGTTACAGAACAAGAATACTTTTCTCAAGTCTTTTTAAAGCACTAACATTTGTGTGTTTTTTTTAGTGACATTAATCAAAACATACGCCTGCTTTTTCTCAAGTCTTTTTCTAGTGACATTAATCAAAACTCTATTTAAACAGATACATACTAAATTAGCTTATTTCTTTCTCAAGTCTTTTTTAAAGCACTAACATTTTTTCTAGTAACATACTAAATTAGCATATTTTTTTTAAAGCACTAACATTTTTTCTAGTGACTATACCTACAGAAAACTTTTTTAAACAGATATGTGCTAAATTAGTTTATTTTTTCTCAAGTCTTTTTTTAAAAAGAGCACTAACACTGACATGAGGGATAGTAGATGCCTGCTCGCTTGTAGATCACTCACTGGCACCCGTACATGATGGTCCAGCTTCAATCATCGTCTCTTGGAGGGAAGTAGTTGGTTGCTCCCCTATTGAGTAATGACCCCAAGGTAGAGTTCTGTCTGATCCGGGTAACACGTATCGTTTATCATCGATAGAGCAAAGTGCAACCCGATTAAATTTTTGAGTGTAAAGTTTGAACCCTACAGCTCTTATTGAACGGGCTTCTCTCATGACTACTGTTTCTTTAGTTAAACAATTACGATAGTTCTCTAAAGAGAGCGTTCTTAACGCGCTACTCTTGACACCTTTAGCTTTGAGCATCTCACCACCTCCTTGTACAGCAAATGAATAGAGTTTAGGGCGTAAACCTATGAACTCAGTGATGACCTGACCTCGAGTCTCGTCTTTTAGTTTACCGAGTACCCCTTTATTTACTACAGGCATGCCGTAAACATTGTCTTGTCCGTAAGTGGAGGTGTCCAGATACTCATTAGCTAACGGGATAAGTCGTCGGTAGGCGTCCTCGACTGTTATATAGTAGAGGAGCGAGTCTGTGTCAGTGTATTGGAGTTTTAGTGTACCTGGTGGGAAGGCTGGAACCATGACCTGGTAATGTAGGCCGTACATGACTACTTTAGAGATTTCCAAAATGGCGAATCCCGCATAAATTGGCATATCAAAGTAAATCTCCTGCGGTTCCATCTCAATGATAACCAGGTTTTCTGATACAATCATACGGTTTTTAAAGTTTGGACTAGCTATAAGGTTACCAGCCCCAAATTTACCTTCCCACCTGGTAGTTATTTTTACCGTACGGTAGGCCCTCTTGTTAGATATAAGACGGCCGAATGCGGCGTTGTTCATCAATTTGAAAAACATGTTTTCAAACTGATTGCTCGCTTTGCTCCTCATTTCCGCGTTCAGCTTAATATACGGGGCCATCCACGGAGATTGTTTGAAACTGAGAACACGGTGGACTCTCGTCAGTTTCAACCCATTCACTAAACATAACTTTAGATGACGATAGTGAATGACGTACCTAGTCTTATCAGTTAAAGTCGTTAACAATTTCTCGTGTTTCCCTACGGGTGGAATCCCTTTCTCAGGACAGAACGGCAAGTCAGAATGAGCGTCATGTACATTTTGTGGATATTCAAGATCTACCTGCAAGATATAACCTGTATCCGCATCGTCCTCCACGTTTAGCACGTTCAAGCGTTCAATTTCATCATCTTCAAGCCATCTGAACCCTCCATAGGGTAAAGAGCTCAACATGCTAAATGAATAGAGCCCATTCACGTCTAGATAAACGAGGTAAGACTCTGGTTTGGAACGATCAAATGAACTCATATAACGATTATTAGCTACAGAATGACGATTAGCTACGAAACATATCCCTCCTCGAATAGCTCCCTCAATGAATTGATGCATATCTACGTCATCTATTAATTCGAGCCGTACCTGGGTTATTCTCAATAGAGCTTGGTACGCTAGACTGGGGGCCGTAAGAGACCATCCGGGATCGAGCCTATACGTTTTCATACAAAGATCACGAAAGTTCTCAAAGACGTCAGCTAGTAGTGTTACGTCGGTATGAAGGTAGAGGTTCGAGTAATCCCAAAGATTCTTACATTCGAATAGCCGCCAAACCTCACAGGCGTGAACATAGTCTTCCTGAGAGATATGAGTATCCGTGAGCGCGTTATAAAATTTATCTTTGCTCGGTAACTGAGTCTCGTTCAGCCGCTCAAATGAATCTATATAGTCATAGGGGAACACCCCTTTACGAGCAACTAGTTTGAAACGTTCATCATCAGGATGACACTTACGAGTGATTTTAAGCTGCTCAGGTTCGAGGTAAGATACGCATTTCTCTAGGGAGGTACATAGAAAGCTGAAACTATCTATAATTTTAATTGTGATCCCCCGAAACCCGTGCCGAATATACTTCATGATTACTTTGAATCTTCCCATTGTCTCGCCAATAACCTTAACTTTCCCTGGATTGACAAGAACGCTCTCCCCTGTGAACGGATCAGTTTCTCTACGTTCAACAAGTGATTCGAGAAGGAAAAAATTATCGTAGCAACGTGCGTTATGAATAACCACGCTCAGATGACTAGGGTTCTTGTAATTAATATTACACCCTGCGTGACTGCTACCACGGTAAAGTCCCGTCAAGTGACAATGATCCATAACGCGGATATCATCATTCGCGTAGGGTTTTTCACAAATATGACAATGTGTAGCCGTATTGTGAGCATCTCTTTGAGCAGGTGTTAGCGGCGTCATTGGAACTACAGTACTATAATAATCTAGTACGCGCTTTGCTGTATCTACGAGAGCTTCAACAAATTGATCTGTACAATCTTTTCCCGTGAAGTGTCGGTACTCCGAGAGATTATCATTAAAAATGCATTTAGTGTACATGCCTACAGAATAGGCTGCATGATTCTGTACATTCTCAGTATAAGAAAATTTCGTGTCAGGATCACACGTTTCTATAGGCACGAGTAAACTCTCCAAGTCAGCGTACACGATAAATCCTGTTTTCTCCTGTTGTTTATACTGTGAGAACGTCAGGAATTTATTTTCCCCTTGAGGGAATGTACTCCTTACCGCTCCAAATTTTTTACACGTTTCTTTATGTTTTACAAGTTTATTTTCAGTCATAAAAGAGCTCAAACAACGGTCACAAAAATACCTACGTCTTGTGTCAGACAAGGGTGCTAGTTGAGGGTTTATTAATCGCGACAGATTTTTGATTGCACTGAAATGATATTTTTCCGTCCCATGTACTTTTATCATGAATAAATGAACATGTTTAGCACACTCTTTAGCGCTGACATGTACGGGAACGATTACTATCTTTTTAGAGTTGTCTGCAGTGTCCACATAAGAATCACTACCTTCGTGTTTTGCAGTGTACACATTAACAGATATATCGTTAAGCCTTTCGAAGCGTTCAATATATCTCATTTCGAACGGAAGCGGAATCCCATCTAGATTCAACACGTCACGAAAATTAGGATAAGACGATAAACGCTGAGCTAACCCTGTCGGCTCAAAGAGGCACGCCAATACGGATACTGGGAAGCAAAGTCCTTCTTCAGCTTGAACATTTATCAGCGCTCTACGTCTGGCAATAGTTTCAGGGATTTGAACGTGGGCACCGATCGTGAAAGCCGAGTTTTTCGAGAAATTTACTCTCATTTCCAATGTACCGTTGTACATCCACCCTGAGTCTCTAGAAACAAAGCCCTCAATCTGAGCAAGGAGTGGGAAGACCACGTTATTCTCATATTTCTCTTCTAAGTTTAGTGTGTTAAATATATCGTATAGAGAAGAATTGAAATAACCCTTTTCAATTCTATCATCAGTAGGATGCTTAAACTCGCAAATGAGGCTACAATTTACCTTTATAGGGCCGTTCGCGTTTGATTCTTTTTCTACAGTTTTTACATAAATATCTCCACACGCAACGAGAAACTGTACGACATCCTTGTAGGGTAACTCGTTACTGATTGAGTATGTCTTTATACGTCGAGCGTATGCTTGTTCAATAAGTTTAATGGATAGTCCTAGCGGCTCCAGGTAAAGCCTAAACTGAGTAAATCCCGTACCTAAGTTTCGTGATAAGGTCAAAAGTCTTTGGATCTGTACGTCTATATTGTCATGGTCTGATATCAGTAGACTCGAGGTCTTAATCTGGCCAGGTATATGCTCAATGTAAGCGTTATACAACTTCCCTTCACGAAGTGCAACGTCATGTTTCATGTATCTAATTAAAAGTCCTTCATTAACGTCTAGATCTGTGAGAGTATACACCCTATTCCCATTAGTTTGCCGAGATACAATTATAGGAGGTGATAAACGCAAACGTTTTGCCGGTGGTTCTGTCATGTTCGGGTGCACTGTGCTCTAAAAAGGACCTACTCTCCCCTCAGTATTATCTTCTTCATTTCGGGTCAACTTGCTCTATGATCTCTTCGAGCGGCTCTGAGACAGCTATAAAAACAAACAGGGACATCTAGTCAGCTGTTCATGAAGCCATGATATACAACCATTGAAGCTAATGTGTGTTTAATTCAGGTCTGAATCGTCTGTGTAGAGGAAGTGAGCCTGCATTTACGTAGAGTAAGAGTGAGAAGGATCAAGGTTCAAATCTAGGTCGTGTGTACTGAGGGTGATTTTCTCAAAAAAAGGTTTACGATTCTACTTCATGCAAAAGCGAGTACACTTCATATAAATATAACCCTTTTCTTATATCTAAAAATATTAGCGTATAACTCGAACGGGTAGTAAGACGTGATGCTAGGAACTGAATACCTCTAATTAGAATAACTAAAATCATATTAAATGTATGACTCGAAAATACATTCGATTGTCCTGATGTAGACAGTAAGATGGGGAGTTCGAAGTAAAGTTTGTTAGAGGATTATACATTAGAACTTAACTCTCTACCGTACGTGATTTATATATAACACTTTAGCACAACTTAATGTTAAAAACTTTTAAGGAAATCTTTCAAATTTGCTTTCTACTTGCAGCAACGCCTGTGAAACTCTATTCCTACTACTTGTATAGCTTGACTGTTTATCACATTATCTAAGCTTAAAGGTAATCTCAAGTTTTGTCTTGGTTCGTCATATAACAATTGAATACTTGCATTTACTATTATTGTTATTATCATATGGGTTATTTAAAGCTAACATTGATAATGTTTTAGCGCCATCATTCAGCATGATTGAGATTTGAACGAATCAATGAGGAAGCGTAGACTATTATGTATTATCTTACCACCCGTTCGGTTTATACGCTAATGTGTAATGGTGAGATGAAAAGAAAGTTCTACAGTTTAACGTGGAATCCGAACCATGGTGGCGGTCTGACATTCACAAGATAACCTGAAGGAAGGTTTTTTTGAGAAAATATGCGTTATTATTATTTGTAAAAACACAGAAATTAGAGGAAATGAACCCACATTTGCGTAGAGTTGGAAAAAAATACATCTTTCGATTAATGGTGAGGTGAAATGAAGGATCCCCAGTTTAACGTGGAATCCGAACCATGGTGGAGGTCTGACATTCACAAGATAACCTGAAGGAAGGTTTTTTTTGAGAAAATATGCGTTATTATTTGTAAAATTACAGAAATTAGAGGAAAAGAACCCACATTTGCGTAGAGTTGAAAAAAATACATCTTTCGATTAATGGCAAGGTGAAATGAAGGATCCCCCAGTTTAACGTGGAATCCGAACCACGGTGGTGGTCTGACATTCACAAGATAGCCTGAAGGAAGGGTTTTTTTGAGAAAATATGCGTTATTATTTGTAAAATTACAGAAATTAGAGGAAAAGAACCCACATTTGCGTAGAGTTGGAAAAAAATACATTTTTCGATTAATGGTAAGATGAAAAGAAGGACCCTCAGTTTAACGTGGAATCCGAACCACGGTGGTGGTCTGACATTCACAAGATAACCTGAAGGAAGGGGTTTTTTTGAGAAAATATGCGTTATTATTTGTAAAATCACAGAAATTAGAGGAAAAGAACCCACATTTGCGTAGAGTTGGAAAAAAATACATCTTTCGATTAATGGCAAGGTGAAATGAAGGACCTACAGTTTAACATGGAATCCGAACCACGGTGGAGGTCTGACAATCACAAGATAAGCTGAAGGAAGGGTTTTTTTGAGAAAATATGCGTTATTATTTGTAAAATTACAGAAATTAGAGGAAAAGAACCCACATTTGCGTAGAGGGAGATTTGAAAAAAAAAACCATACTCTGTACATCCTACCTGAAAAAAAAACATATTTCGATTGATTTGATTAATCTTAGAAATGATTGTAATAAACATACCTTCGAAGTTTATCAGCGCCGTCTTGCTGTTTTTGGAAATTCCCTGGTAGACTAGGAGTAGATCGGCTTTGGAGAGCTCCTTCAGCTGAGCGTCGGTAAGCAGGGAAAATCGAGCCGGTAACCACACGTTATATTTGTTCTCCAACAAAGTGAGAACTCTGCGTCCATATCTCGTCGTCACGCCTTTTATATTAGTGATATAATAACCATGACCTATCTCTAAATCTGTCAGCTTCCTTGATACTATCTCACTCGAACCGATTGCTGACAAAAAAAGCGCTGCTGAATATTCACTAGACATTCTTGATGATGTTGTTTAGAATATAAAGATTTAAAAGATAATGGATTCTACTTAAAGGGGTAACTCAATATATAGAAGTAAACTACTCCCCCTCTCCAGGAGGCGGTGCGAAAAAAGGGTTTGACTCCTCCCTCTTTTTTGCGTGAGAAGTCCCCCTCTTGTAAAATTCTCACAGACCATTTCCTTCCAAAATGAATCTGAGACCCACGCAGATGTTAACTTCCTGCGAAACAGATGTTAACTTCCCGAGTTAAAGCACTCTCTCGGTTAGGGGAGCAGAGTCGACCCCACTAATTTACAGGAAAACATTTTTCATATGTCAGCAGCCGAGTAGGGAAAGAACAAGGGGGACTAAGCCGCCAGGAAAACATTCTTCATCTGTCACCACCGGAAAGAAGGACCTTTTTCTCAACTCGAGTTTAGAGAAGCATGGATTAAAGGTTAACCCTTTTTAGTTCGTGGGAAACTTATAACGAGATTCTTTTTCTCGACCAATAATACCAGCCTTTCTCTAATGATCCACCTCCTTCTCGGGAACACGCGAGACTACGGCGCGGGAGGTAAAGGGGTGAGGGGAGGGGGGGAACTTCTGGATAAGTATTCTGAACCAATCATACAACCCGTCCCCGCGACCACCGTCTCCTCCGACGAATCATCCCCCCACATCTCCTACACCCTCTCCCTCCACCCTCCCAATGTCCCTCTGGATCATCAGGGGAGAGGGGGGAATCCCTGGAACACGCGAGACTACGGCGAGGGAGGGGAGGGAAAGGGTTGAGGAGTGGGGGGATACACACACACACACTTACACTTTTCCCCTACCTGTTCTCATACACGAGACTGTATTCTACTAATCGATGTTGGGACCTAATGCTATACCATTTATTTAACCTGAATTCGTCTCGTGTTCGGAGTCTGGAGGGGGAATAACGGTAAATCAAACGGATATGGAAGGTAGGTCAATGAGCATCACAATACTATCTCGAGTGGGCTGAGGTGCCAACTGGTCCACTGTTGTTCTAAATTATTTATATCAAACAATATATACATTATAAAACTTGAAATACCTTGAAGAACCCATCATAAGGTCTATGTAACATATCGTCTTCATTCTGGCTTAACATTGCCAAGAGCTTAAAAAAAACGATTCGAGTCGAGGAACAATTTATTTTAATTTTGTGTTTAAAGGGCTAATTTGATATTTAAAAATTTTAAATTTTTTAAAAGAAGAAGGGATCTTATATTGTAGATATTTGGAGTCTGTTTTACTGGCTGTTGAAGGAACACACAACTAGAAGTTTTAAATAGCGATGCATATAGTATTAAAATATTCTAGTACTCAAAAACCTAGTTTCATTTAATTATTTACCATACGTATGAAAATAAATATTTTATATAGATGAAATAAAACACCACAATATATATATAGGAAACCACTATTATTTTAAATTGAAATACATCATGTTTCCTGGCAACAAATAATATTCATTTATTGATTTAAAAAATGAAAGAGTTTGTTTAATGAAGCTTATATTTATAAGGAATTTAAACAATATAATTTCACGCGATAGTGTAATATATTATCCACGACATTACGAGGCTAAAAGGATAAGATGATACTAAAGGATATCATCACCCAAGATACTCTGCCATCTATTCAAGATATTTAATGACAAAAACATGTATTTTCCTTAGGAGTCTCACACATTGGCGTCTTTTTATTATATTTGTACTTTATAATAAAGTTGAGTAAGGGTAATTAAAACAAAACTATCGGAATGGATACCATTCCGAGTGGATACAATTGAGTCCCCTCGCCCATATTACCACCTTCTCCTCTTGATAAAACTACGGGCTATGAGAGATTTGGAGAAACTTGTTAGTCAAAAGTATTATGTAATTATATTTGAATATAGGCACTGTGAAAAGTGTAGACGATATTTGTATTCACGACACAAGTTCGCAAGATAGACAAAGCTTTAAGTTATTGCAGGGTAAATCCGGCTAGTATCATGTTTACTGTAATCAAATTCTCGGAAATATTAAAGCATTTCTCACTATTTTTGATAAACTACTTGGACAATCACAGTATTTTTATCCTGAACTCATTATAAAAACCTTAAACGGTTGGAAGGTATTATTAAAATTACCATATTCCAATTAGTTTTTTTGAAAAAAAATAATTCTAATGAAACAACTATGATAAGGTTAATAGTGCAGACATATTTTCACTTTTTATAAAAGTTTTTTGCTAATTGAAATAGATAGGAGTATCAGTGTATGAAATGCTCATCATGAAATTATTTTTATTTTTATCTAAGATTAATGTCTGTAACACTCACGTTAACTTAAATAGGACGCTATGTCTAATTGAACATTGTAAAATCTAACGTAGTGCTCGTTATCACTTAACATTATGTTAAGCTTTAATGAATATAATATCATTTCATTGTATTTTGGGCTTAAAAACAACATGTTTGGTTTCAGGTTGTCGAGATACGTTGACATTTATCAAAATCTCTGGTTCGAAATTTGACGATCTCAATATTCTCTCTATGAGGTGTTATGACGAAGTAAAAACGACAAAGAAAAGTTTATTTTTATTTTAGTACGCTATAGATTTAACATCGCACTTAAGGCCATTTCACACCATAATTTTATTCGTCACATATTTTACTCTGCATACTTGAGATCATTAATTTGACAGTTAACGCCATAATATTATTATTATTATTATTATTCGTAGCGCAAGCCTCGTCCCCGCTTGCCCCCACCTTCCCTTCCCCATCAGACAAACACTAAGTTAATAGCCAGTATAATCAGTTTAAATTCGCGGTTGTTAAGTCATAATGGCGCTCGAGGTACTTTGTTGTTAATCGGATTCCTCCATCCATGTTCTGTGGATTGGTGACGACGACGATTCCGATACTGATGACCAACTCTCTTTTTTATATTCCTTGCCGAAGAAAATAAAATATAAAAATTAGTGTCATCTTATTCTTTTAGCCTCGTAATGTCGTGGATAATATATTACACTATCGCGTGAAATTATGTCGTTTATATTCCTTATAAATATTAGCTTCATTAAACAAACTTTTTCATTTTTTAAAATCAATAAATGATTATTATTTTTGAAAGGAAACATGATGTATTTCAATTTATTATAATAGTTATTTTACTTCATCTATATAAAATATTTATTTTTTATACGTATGGTAAATAATTAAATGAAACTAGGTTTTTGAGTACTAGAATATTTTAATACTATATGCATCGCTATTTAAAACTTCTAGTTGTGTGTTCCTTCAACAGCCAGTAAAACAGACTCCAAATATTTACAATATGAGATCCCTTTTCAATTAAAAAATCTACAAATAATTGTTGGCGAGTAAATTGGACTTGCTTTCAGTGAAAGGTGACACTTGTTTAGACGTAAACATTTATTTGGAGTAAAAACTAAACAGCAATTATAATCGGCGCAAATAACTCACAGCAATGGTAGTGTCCTTTTGAGAAAGAAAAAAAAGCACCTAGAACAAAAAAAAGTTCAATGTTGCCACGCTATGCACATAACAATAACCTCATAAACATAAATAAACAATATTTAACATTGTAACGCTAACACCCTTCCTCATTGTTAAAATTCTTACAAACCAAAACAATACTACCCAAATATAAACTTATGGCTTATACAATCCCAAACTATGCTTAAACTTATCGAATTAACTTTACCCAGTGGTTTTGTGAAAATATCCGCTACTTGTTCATTTGTACTAATGTACTCAACACTTACAACATTACTGTTTACTTTATCTCTTACAAAATTTACCTTCATATCAACATGTTTCAATTTATTATGAAATTACTGATTTTTACATAGCTTAATCACCGACTGATTATCCTCAAATAACTTAACACAAACACTATTGCTCTCTAAGTTTTCAAAAAAATTCCTCAACCAACATGCTTCACTAACAGCTAAACTTAAAGCAACATATTCAGATTCAGTAGACGATAAGGCAACTGTAGTCTGTTTGCGAAAAACCCATGAGATGGTACAACCATAAACTTGAAAAACATAGCCTCCATTCGACCTTCGATCATACATATCGCCTGCCCAATCAGAATCTACAAAACCAACAATTTCTTTATTTTTACCGGTCTTAAAATCTAAGCTTATATCTTGGCTACCTTTTACATAGCGTAAAACTCTCTTGAGAGCTACCCATAAGTCAATACTAGCACAAAACTGGTATCTACTCAAAATGCTTATTGAAAGACATAGATCAGGTCTCAAACACAACATTGCATACATTAAAGAACAATTACTGACCTGCATCTACTTTCTATTTCCTGGCTCTCAGAATGATCTCTTTTTAGCAAACTATGATCAAAGTTTTCTTCCATAGGCGTACAACAGCTTTACAAGCCAACAATTTACAAGTTATTAACAAATTTTCAAGGTAATTACTCTGATTTATCACTATAGTTCTCTCCCTTAATCTTTGAGTTACATGCATTCCCAAATAATGATTAATTTTACTCAAATCCTTCTCTTAAATTGCTTATTTAACATTTGCTTTACATTATTTATCTCTTCAATTTCATTAGAAGTTAACAACAAATCATCGATGTATAGGAGTAAATATACTTTGTACTCCCCTGTAATTTTTATATACATACAGTATTCATATTCACATTTCACAAAGCCTAACTTAGATATTACATCATGAAACTTTTTATTCCAATTTTTAGGTGAATCTTTTAAACCAATTTTTTAACTTGTGCACACAATTATTACCATTATCATTTTTATAACACCCTTCTGGCAAAGATACAAAGACATCACCAACTATGTCTCCACACAAAAATGCACTGCAAACATCTAATTGATATACTGGTAGATTATATTCATTACAAAAAGCTAAAAATTTCTGACAAAGACAAATCTTGTTTAAAACCTCTAGCTATTAATCAGGCCTTATGCGACACAATATTACCCTTTTCATCTTTCTTACGTTAAAAAACCCATTTACAATCAATAATATCACAATTCTTTGGTTTCTCTATGCTTACCCATGTATCATTTTCTGTGAGTGCTCTCATTTCCATGTCCATTGCTTGTTTCCAATTGTCAATTAATAGTATATGAAGCCGTGTTGATGGCTTCAGCCCAAAACTTCTTGTGCATATCAGCGTCTTGCAACATGGCACGAGCATCATCCACTAATGTAAGTATTTCTCGTTCAGCTCTGCCATTTTGTTCTGGTGTGTACACAACACTTCTCTGATGACTTATGCCATGGGACTCCAACAAGTGTTTTAAATCTTCATTTACAAACTCTAAGCCGTTATCAGTACGTAAGATCTTCAAATTACAACCGGTTTCTCTTTCCGATTTCAAAATATACTTTTCAATACATGTTTTTACTTCAGATTTATGTTTCAGGTAAAACTCTGTATGAAACGCCGAAAAATCGTCCTTCAATAGCAGAAAATACCTTGCTCCGCTTATGGATGTTTGCTCCATCGGTCCACAGACGTCGGCATGCACTAGTTGCAATCTCTCAGTCGCTCGCGAACCGCTTATAGGGAATGAAATACGATGTTGTTTTCCCGCCAGACAACCCTCACACACATAACCATCAATATCATTAATAAAGTCAATATAATTACGTTTTAACACTTCTTTTATTGTATTAAAGTTCTGATGTGCAAGTTTTTTTTATCCCAATCTGATAATTTTCCAACCTTTTGTGTCAAACAACAACTCGAACTGTCAAAACTGTCAAACTTGCGAGTGCGTTCCGGTACACGAAAAATGTCATTTTGACCATTTTGTTCACTCAATAACGTAACTTCTTTATAACAAGTTCCTAGACTTTCTTGTAAACACCATTTTATAGAGTTTGTTTTTAACCTGTCTTGCTAATGCTCGAGTGACACCATCATTGTCCACAAATTTACAAAGTTCACTATTTGATATTAGACAGAAACCCTTGTCCAAAACATAACCTACTGAGAACAAATTAAAGTTCAAATCAGGAACATATAACACATTTGATAAGGATGTTTTCAAGTTATTCCCATTCCAAGCATTCAGCATAACAGTACCAACTCCCACCACACTTAGTAATTTTCCATTTCCAACTTTCACCCTTCCTGAGAGTGGTTTCTCAACTAAAGTCTTAAATAACAGCTTATCTCCACACATAAGATCACTTTCACCTGTGTCCATGTACCAACAGTTTTCATAAATATTTTCTTCATCATTTAGAGTCATGAATGCATTTGATTCTGGTTTACTTCCTTTACTGCCCTTTTCTTTAGCTTTCAACTGTCTACAATTTTCCATTAAGTGACCTTTCGTCTTGCAATAATGACAGCTTCTCGATTCTTTCCCTTTATTTTTGTAGCAATCTCTTGACAAATGTCCTACTTTCCCACAGGTGAAACATTTTCTTGAATGATTGTCTACACTGGTCAGGGCTACTACTTCCTCACATGAACCCATTCTCTCTTCCTCCATTAATAAACGAGAAGTCAATTCCTCCATATTTTGTTTCTCTGATGGCACAGACTCCCATGCTTATCGGAAATGACTGTACTTTTCTGGTAAACTCGTAAGTATTTTGGTAATAACCATTTTCTCAGAAACAGGTTCACCTGCCTGTTTTAACTTGTTTCTTATTTCTTCTAATTTTGACAGGAAGATTGACATGGAACTGTCCTCAAATTGCAACATGAAGAATTTTTGCTGCAATAGCTGCACGCTGACCACCGATTCTTTGTCATAGACCAACTTTAGCTTACTCCACATATCCTTAGCAGTGCTACAAGATAATAAGTGTGCCAGCGGCCCTGGTTCCATCCTCATCACAATAATCTCCTGAGCCCTCGCATCGTTGCTTATCCATTCTGGTTGGCTTTTCACATCTTCTGGCTTGGCTTTCTCTCCTACAACAATGTCATATAATCCCTTGCTTCGAAGAATGACTTCAGTTTGGAAACGCCATACTGCCCAATTTTCACCGCCGTTTAATCTCAAGCTGTGATGTAAATTTCGGCCGTCCATCTTCAACAAAATTGCTGTCTCTGTACTTTTCTACACCAATAAAATTTAACCTCAGAAAATCTTCTCAATGCCACGCGCTGGGAAAACAGTGTCTTGTATTGTTCAGTGTTCCTGTTGGCGAGTAGATTGTACTTGCTTTCAGTGAAAGGTGACACTTGTTTAGACGTAGACATTTATTTGGAGTAAAAAATATACAGCAATTATAATCGGCGCAAAATAACTCACAACAATGGTAGTGTCCTTTTTGAGAAAAAAAGAAACGAGAACAAAAAAAGTTCAATGTTGCCACGCTATGCACACAACAATAACCTCATAAACATAAATAAACATTATTTAACTTTGCAACGCTAACAATTTTAAATATCAAATTAGCCTTTTTAACACAAAATCAAAATAAATTGTTATTCGACTCGAATAATTTTTTTTAAGCTCTGGACAATTTAAAGCCAGACTGAAGATGATATGTTTTATAGATAGACCTTATGAATTGTTATTCAAGGTATTTCAAGTTTTATAATGTATGTATTATTTGATATAAATAATTTAAAACAAAATTTAATTTTGGGGAGCAACAGATATGCAGTAATCTTGAATAAGTAAAGTTCTAACTAACGTAAAAGTAGTATGTGTTATTGCTAATATATTTGACTATTATTATTTATTGGAGTTGAGCACGTTTCACCCCTAGGTCACAGAAGGGACGCGTGGTCGTTATTTTCTATCTTCGGAATCACGAGTGCTTCAGAAACTGCGAGATCTGTATGAATTTTAAATTATTCTCATAAACATAAAGTATATTATTGTAATGGTATTTTTTGACCTTAGGATTACTTTTAATAGTAATGAAAGTCAATTAAAAAAGTTACATAAACAATTTATTAAAAATATCGTTTATTTTATTAACTATAATTCAAAGAAGCCATTACAAAAATTAATCCACGAATCCCCTGGGTATTGTCCACAGATTCCTTGGGATCCATGGAGCACAGTTAGGGAACCACTGCTCTTGGTTTATTGATTTATTTTATTTTTTATTTTAGATATATTTTTACGTTTAAATTGGGTTGACCATATAATTCATATTAATGATAAAGAAATAATATCTATATTGTAAGAATTTTATCCTGTTAATTTATATTTTTATTTAGCTATAATTTTTGTTTCTTAGGTGAATATTTTTGTTTTGTTTTATACTACGTATAATTAAGGTTAGTTAATTGCCTTCTGTCGAAGGAAGCACCCAAAATGACCGAACTATGCTTGGAGAAAAGAAGAAGCGAGGTTTTGTTTTGTTTTGTTTTGTTTTGGGAGCTTTGGTATTTTTTGTGGGTATTGTTGAAAAAAAATTAGGAAAAGAAGAAAGAACGTAAAACCACTAGTGGGTTGCTAGTGAAATCAAAATTACAAGAAAATTATTTCTTGTAAAAGAAGATTTAGTAAGGATACTATCACAAGAATATTGTTACTAACCAAAGGATTGGTAGTAAATAATATCGCAGCAGACCTCGGCTAAAACACGTGAGTGATTCTGATACTGTAACTGTCTACAAACTGAAGCCACCAACAGACTATATGATAATCTATTCGTAAATAAATTAACTCAAGAAAGTAACTTCATTCATTGAACTGCATAATTACTTCGACAGAGGCAATGACTTTATTTAATAGTTATTATTCTTACTAACCCTGACTGATCTCATTGTGTAAATAGACTGTAATTTATAGATTTAAGAAGTTCTAATTCTATAGTAAGTAAGTTTTAGTCTTATAAGTCAGCTGAATCAATAAGGGTACATTTTTGCCCAACCTGACCCAGAGGTCCCGAGAGAGAGAGTCTCGTGCTAAATTAATTTGGTATATTAAATTTGATTTTTTTGTTTAAATTTTTTACTCTGAAACATCGTAGCAAAGAAGTTTGTCTAAGCAAACCCAAAATTCATTTATCCTTAATCTCATGTATTTTTTTTATTTGTTAACTACATTGGACTTGAAATTAATAAATAGATAAATGCTTTATATGATTAAATATATACATCAAATTCTCCACTTTCCTATGTAAGCACCCATCCCCATTATTGTTAAAGTGGTATAAAAAAATTAAAAATAGTAAAAAAAAAGATAGAATATTTACAATATCTAATTATGAAAATCCTAAGTATATGGTCACACAGGGAACACAGGTTGAGGTCGAAAATATAGATATTACGGAAAATAAAATATTATTTGATAGAGTTAATGAGTTTAAATATTTAGAAACAATTTTAACTATCGATAACAATATTAGATTGGAGATTAGGAAAAGAATAAAGTCAGTAAAGGCTTATTATTACTCAGTCAGTAAGTTGTTGGCTTCTTGCTTGCAGTCGAGAAAAGTAAAACTCAGAATATACAAAACCACAATTTGGCGTTGTTTTCTATCAGTGTGAAAAGTGATCTCTTAACTTTAATGACAGAAATAAATTTAGGGTGTACGAAAACACGATGCTTAGGAAGATGTTTGGTTCAAAAATGTATGAATATTTTGGGGATTGGAAAGACTACATAATGATGAGCTGCATACCCTGTACTTATCATCAGACATTGATATAGTAAGTAGTAAGATCTCTCAGGTTACAGGCAGGTTATGCAGCGTGAATGGGATTGACTAGAATTGAATTCAAGGTATTGAATGGCAAATCTGATGGGAAAAGACCGCTTGGAAGACCTAGACTTACATGGAAGGATAGCATGTGGATAGACTTGAGAAGGATATGATGTAATGAAATATATTGGATAGAACTAGCTCAAGATAGGGATAGGTGAAGTACTTTCAAGTACTCATAGTAGTCATAGATTAAGTAAGTGAAGTAAGTCTATGTTTAAATATAGTCTATGATTTTAGAAATCTTTAACACGATCTACCACCATTTGTGATATCTATTGTAAACCCCTTGAACATATTTCTAACATTATAGGAAGTGTGACGGGAAAACCAGACAAGAAGTTTACCAATCATAAACATAGTTGTTTTATTTAAGCACAATCAGAAAGTAAATACACAACTAATGCAAACAAGACAATATAGCGTAAAGCGCTTCTTCACTAAGATCCAAATAACTCTCGGAGTTATGGATATAATCTTACTTTAACAATATCTGAAAATAAAAGGGGAAACATACAGTTATATGTTTGTTGTAAGTTATAACAGTAGAACTAATTGACATCGTGGGATTCTATGGTTATTTCTACGGTTCCCTCAATAATAGCGTTAAGCGCGCGCGCAATCAAACAATATTTATCATACATTTAAACTTAGACCAAAAACGATAAACACATACGAGTATTTAACTCTAATGAAATCAACAACGTTGATTTCAAAACAAACGTTAGGCCAAGCCTCTACTCTAACACCAAAGTGCCCTGTATACTCCCAGTTAAATAGACAGTTAAATAAACTCATATTCTCCAAACATGCGAATTACAAAGAACGGGCGGTAAGCCTGACACGCCGAGAACGCCAAGGCGTGATCAAAAATATTATATATGAACAAATATACATTATGAATGTATAACAAAAACATAAACAAATTGCAACTATCAATATGACTTTAACCCTCGTACCCCGCGAGCGTATTGGTATTGACCTGCCCACAACATTTCATAATTCCTAAGTTTTATTTATAAATAAGTCCTAAACGGTAATTTAGAAAGTCGTTCCCCATTTAAGTCGAAAAATGCAATTTTGAATAAAAATAGATTACGGTCCCAAGTCGCCGTCCTCACGAAGTCTAGTCGGTGATATAATAAGTGACTATTCCAAAATCGCGATCTCTATATATACAATTATTGCATCCACAGAGTGGCCTGGAAAGGGAAGGGGGGGGGGGGGATGATAGAACAAACGAACAGCAAAGAATACTCTAGTGGCGCCTAGAATGATCCAGGTCCTCCTAGCGACGGAAGTGATAACTCCGTCTGGCCGCGTGGAAGTTTAGTCGTTTCCGGCCGGCCACGGATCGAGACCCGAGCAGACAGTTGGTTGAAGGCTCCGCTCAGTCTGTTGTGCCAGTTGGAGGGTGAAGGTCAAGGCTCGGGCTTGATGTTAGTGTTTGTGTTGTAGCTGATCACGAGAGTCGGTGAGTGTAGACCCATTCGATATAACGTTAACTAGTAACTTGTTACACTATAATTAAATTAAAAAAACAACTGTGTTTATTTTACGAAGATTCCCGAAGAGACGATAGCAGCTGAATGATGTGCGCATGTGCGTGAATTAGCTGGGTAGCTTTCCGACCAAACCACTTAAGACACACCAGTAAATGTATTGTATTCTTTTAACAAGTACATAATTTTAATAAAGAATGGGTGATTATTTGATCTCAAAACACAATAGTTCAATAGTTGTGTGTGAGTAAAGATATTTTCTCCCGTATTCTCCCTTGCTCATTCATTATACTAAGATAATGTAATGAGTGTTAGCTGATGAACTTTAGTTCAGCAAGATATTAATATAAGTTGATCACAATAAATATTTGCAATCTATGAAAGGTCACTACTTTTTAATTTGATGAGAAGTTAAAAAGTGATCAAATTACATTATTTTGAATCATTCTTTTGGTAAGTAGGCCTACTTTTCTTTGTATGCCATCGTTGTTTTATTTTATCCTATTTTGTAGTAGATAACATCTCTATTCATAATAAGTTTATATTTTTCAATTTAGATATAACAAATTTGTTACGAGTGACGAGTAATAAATATTATTACATTTCTGGTTTTAACTGTACTGAATGTAGAAGAGAGGGTTGAGTGGCCTTGTTAAGCAAAAGCTTTTTTCTAAATAAAGAATAGAATTATGAAGATTGGCCCATTTCATTTGGCGTGGAAATGCAGAGCCATAGGAATAAACGGTTATCTTTAAGACTGTTTATTGTTTTGCAAATTTCTTTTCGGAAACAGTCTATTCAAGATTAGAAGCATGTTGATAATCAATATTTATGTTATACTTTTATACAAACACCCTCACTATAATTTTAACAGTGATCAAATATCAATAATTTTGACATTTTTCAATAGAAAATGGCTATATTCATAACAAAAAATAAGAAAAATTACACCTTATAAACATCGATACATTATATTAGAATAGCTGTTGAAAATATAACCATAAAAATTTCATTCGTTTTTGAGAAAACTGTTATCTCCAAACGTTTGGTTTTCCCGCAAGATCTGTCCGGTAGTTAGCACCATCTACTGTTTCCGTGATCCATTTGTCTTTGTTGGCACAGAAGGATAATTTGGTCGTATGTGGAGCTATGCCACGCATTTCACCCCCCCTCCCCCCTCCCAAAATATAGGTTTTAGACTTGCACTCGACAGGGCAGGGTCTTACGTTTTCTGCTATTTGGTTATTAATTAAAGTTATAAAAATTGTCAGCGAGTTAAATACATTGTTTTCAAAGGAGTGAGAGACATTTACCGCCCCATACGTCTTACTCAATCACTACTTCTGTAAGAAAGATATTTCCTCGTGAGTTTTCAGTGATTCCCCTTTGGTTTGACATCAAAGATATTAAACATTAAAGACGCGACGCTGCATATGAGCTTTATTTAATTTGATTGAAAATTAATATCAAGCTGCTTTAAAATCTGAGTTTGAATTCCGTAGTTAGATGAAGGAAAGTGATTTCTTTATATACTCTCTTAAGTTGAATGCTTAGGAAAAGGCACCAATATTATATGTGAGAGATTCAAGAATTTTATTTATAACAAGAATATTGAGACTTTATTTAATTGTAACGCGTGGCAGGGTACGAGTTAGACGTTACTCATCAAATACATTTGAAACACATAATAAGTTGAAACAAGCATAAGCCTTATCCTCATTACTTTTTAATATATATTTATATTATGGTATTAGGGTAATGCAAGAAAGTAGGAAAAGGTTGACATTAAATGGTATCATACAGATATTAATTTAGAGATTACTGCCAACCACCTATCATTCAATAGATTTAATGAGGTTTATTATTATCATAGCTATTAAAAACTATATTAGATTTGAAATAGGTAAAATAATATAGTCGGGAAATGCCTGCTATTAATTGGTCATTAATTTGTTCACATCTCTCCTGTTTTCAGGGAATGTAAATCTCAGAATATACAAAACAATTTTACCGGTTGTTCTCTGTGTGTGAAACGTGGTTTCTTAACTTACATGAAGAGAACAAATTAAGAATGTCAAAAAATGTGCTTAGGAAGATATTTGGTCCAAAAATGGATGATGCTACTGGCGATTGGAAGGTTATATAATGATGAAATACATACCAAGTAGGCACAAAAAGAAATTGTTGGAATAGTCAAGTCTCTTAGGTTATGGATTACAGGACATGCAGCGTGAGTAGGAGAATCTATAACTGTGCTATGCTATTGACTGGCAAATCCAATGAGAAGAGGCCATTCGGAAAACCTAGACGTATATGGGAGGGTAAAAATAGTAATAGGTGGCGTACATTTGTAGGTGCGGCAGGGAACTTTCAAGTTCCTGACGACTTAAAATAAGTAAGATATCTGAAGACTACAACCAGCAGTAGGGACGATAGGGTAGCCAAATTGTGGGGATACCATAAACTTTTAGGTAGAATAGGCCTAACTCATAAATATTATGTAATTTATTCAGAGAATTCAATTATAGTCTACATCAGTGGTTCTCAAACTTGTATGCTTCTCGTACCTCCTGGGAATATTTATATAACGGGTATACCTCTTGTATAGTAAGGGGTATATAATAAAATATTTATATCTATTTGTGTAGATTTACAAATTACTTTACACAGCTACATGTATTAATAAAAACAAAAAATGACATGATTGATTGAACAAATATTTCAAAATTATCAATAATACAACAAGGTCGCGCTTCACCACTTAGTTACTAGCAGTGTTACTAACTGTACAATCTGGATACTACTTTTAAAATAATTCCACCACTTCATTATTAGTAGAAAGACCGACAATATTTGCGACCTGGGCTCTGTTTCATAATTTAAATATATTGACAATCGTCAGTTAAGTCACCGGCATTGTCACAAGAAATGACGATTTATTGTGTTTCTTGAGGTCTTTCACTGGTCACTTGTTAAACCAAGGCTAGTCAAGTGGACAGGTATTCAGGTGATCATACTAGTTTTTTTATCACCACGTCTTAATATCATTTCAGTTTACACGTAGGCCTATATATTATGATGAGTCAAGTCATTATAATCAAAAAATAATTGAAGTTAGTGATAAATAATGATCCAGCCGAGTATTGGTATGTATGTATTTTTATTCAATAGTTATAATATTTAAAATATCCCCATCATTTCATTGTACGGAACATATTTACATCCCATAATAAATGTCAAGAATGAGTTTTAAGACTTTTCTGTTTATCTATTAGTCTAATGATTAAAAGGTTTCTATTCAAATATGTAGATTAGAAAACTTCCTACAAAGAAAGGTTCTATATAACATTATCACAAATTCAACACTTTTGTAAAATCTCCAATGATAAAATTAAACTCAAGTCGTTATCCCACTAATTAGAATAATCTTATATAATAACGTTTATAAGGTGGGAAACCATTTATTTAAAACCCAACTTAGTGTTACCGACCGGGATCTGAAGCCGATCTCCCCGTCCTTGGCAGTCTAGTCCATCAGGGGAGTATCATGTAAGACAGTGCGGCCACCAAGGCGGGTTGATTATGTTACTGTTGAATATTTCTTTACTTGCTGAACTTAAAACATGGCATCAACCAATAATTTTTTTGAGGGTACCACTATTATGTTATATCTCCTTTATTTACCCCCACTCTGTTTCGCATGGCTGCAAAATTATAACTGGCGACAATTTTCTGGACAACTACAAGAAGTATCGGTTCGTTTTCTAACCCTCCCCGCCCTCCCAGAACCCACGTAAGCTTGTATTCTAACCCCTAATTAATGAAACAATAGTTCTTATTGATCCTATATTGGTGTTTCAAAAAAATATATTGTAATAAAAAAACTCTTTACCCTCGCGAGCCGCCTAGTCGTTAGAACACATTGGTGAGACTCCACCTCTCAAGTTATTCGTGGTGAGATTCTTATGTTGATATTTCTGTAATTCTAGTGTAACCGGAACGAGACAAAAGGAATTACAATGATGACTTAAATGTTAGATATCACCACTGTGATGCAAAGTCATTGTTATGAAGAGCTAGATCATAAAAATTTGGGAATGATACAAAAAAACATAGAGCAATGTACTATATAGTGTTGGTACAAGGCAAAAATTATAACTTCATTAGTGTGCACATATTTTAATTTACTGACGCAGAAAAAATTATGCACTAACTATTTGACGCCAAATAAATTCTAATTCTAATACTACAGAATGATATTCCAAAGGTAAGCTATATATGATTATTTATGAGATTCTGTGCATTAGATATGACCATTAAATTAGAACAATAACTTAAGTACTAATCTTAAATCTACGACTTGAGTGTTAAGAGATCCTATCACTATTAATAATTAGTGATTAGTAAGGTTAAATGAATTAAGATGTGTCTGTTTTCTTACGAACTTATTTAAATACTGAACAAAATGTCATAGTAAAATAGAGAATGAAGGTGTAATTGTAGTTCTGATTTAGGAGCTAAGAAATAGAAAGTTCTTAAATGTATAAGCCTTCCCTCTTTCTTTTTCTTGATAAAAAAGACTACACAAATCTGCTTTCATCACATCTAAGTATTTAAAGATGAATATCTCTCACTTCTGGTAGTTATTGTAAGTTAAATTTATAATCACTCTGCCCCCCTGCGGGACGGCGTTTAGAATAGTCCCGCAGTTACCCCTGCTTGTCGTAAGAAGCAACTAAAAGGGGAGGCTTCTGTGCAGGACTTACCTCGTGTGGGACAAACCTATCCTATACTTTCCTTTCACATCATTTTCTTCTTCCTTCACTTTCCCCCTTTTTTTTCACTCTTCCCCCTTCGCTTTATTTATCCTTACCTTTTTCTTCCTTTACCCCACCGTTCATCCTGCACAGAGGCCTTTGGCCTTTCCGTTGACGACCTTGGCAACTAACCCGGCTCTTCTCTGATTATTATTGGATACCACTGCCCTGAGCTCCTAAATGAAAGTGCGCCGGTTGCAATACCTTAGTAGAAGGGCCTTAGGGATGACATTAACCGGGTACCCTACTTTGGGAAAATATCGGTTGCGTTTATGAGGGCCCGGACGTAAAATTGGCACTTTCCTACACCCACTTGCTGCAACGACCTTTCTCTCGGCGATGCTCTATGCGAAGGTTGTCATGTCTAGCGTCGTATAGAGCCTCTCGTTGGGACAGTTAACAGGGCCATATGTGGTAGAACCAACTTGGATCACCCTGGGTCTACGATCCGAGTATTGTGTAGGTTGTCCCCAATCACGGCATTGCCGAATCTATTGTCGCCGATGGCACCGTACTGCCAAACCCTGCTGGCAACTCACTGCCCGGCACCTCACAGGGCCGTAACACCGATAAGAGCGGAAACGGGTAAGGCCATCTAGCCCTCAAATAGAACAAATCCAGGAGGTGGTGAGGCCTCTGCCCCGCTTCCTGGTAATGTCTCGAGCGGACGAAGGTGAGAACATGAAACGAGTGAGCCCATTTATCCTCGAAAGAGCGATAAATGGTGCAGCCAAGGCAAGTGTCTCTATAAGAAAACTTCGTGACGGCACCATTCTCATTCAGACAACATCCGACATCCAATCAGGCAACATATTAGCTCTTAAAGAAACACCGTTGAGCAATACGTCTCGTATACAGGTGAAGGTGGAACCCCACAGGTTCCTCAATGTTTGCAAGGGAGTGGTCACTTGCTATGACATCGACTGCGTGAGCATTGAAGAAATCTGTGAGGAGCTAGCCCC
>JBCFYV010001860.1:0-56467 GCA_039000515.1 Timema cristinae | reverse complement strand
TCGGGTTTTACCCGAGATTTGCTGCAGAAGGTTAAAACCACTCCGTTTGGTGTTTGAACGGGTTCAGGGAATAGGCAATGATGTGGGATATAGTTTTTAATGCCGGGATCATTGGGGGTTCAAGGCTGCATGTAACCGAGTTTTAAAATCACTTAGAATGTTCACATTCTGTTCCTTTTTTGGGGGGAAACGAGAAAGGGGCGACCCAGTTGGTGAGTCTCTTGATTGTTTACGTGCCCCCCAACCGGGTTGTTCATCCTTGAAAGGTAGCCGAACATGTACACCCTTATTGTCAGAGTGTATGTTGTACATTGGGTCCTCAAATGTTTCACGGGGTCAATGGGTTTTGTAGGGGTGATTCTTCCTCTCCCAAACACCAAAAACTGCAAGTGAGGTTCAGTAGCAAAAAAAAACTACGGACTCAGAGTTATAAGGGGTTTGAGGTCCTACCACCAAGTAGGGTCCACAAAAGATGCTATAAAACCCCTAAGGAAAATTTAAAGGGAATTGGGAAACCCACCCACCATCAAAATTCGGGTTTCCCATCTGAACCTAAGAGAATGTAAATGGGCCAGGGGTAATAAAAATGAGGGTCACCCAACAAAAATACAAATTTCTGACCGTTCTTTAAAAAGGATGGTTGAGGGCATTCACGATATGATTTACTTAAATGATCCCCTCTGATAACTGACAAACACCAAAAATTTTTTCAACTCACATATAAAAAACCCTCTTTAGGTTTCACAGTTGATAGAGATTCCTCTAATAGGATTTTTAAAATTAGAGTGATAGTCCAGCCGGTGTTTTTCAGTCTTCAAAATAAATGATGATTGTACCACAAAAAACATCTAACCCTCTGTAAGCACCATGCCATCCTTAACTTGCACTAAAAGGGTTCCCAAAGGACTGAGTAAGCTCACAGAACGGGTAGTAAGTTTGAGTGTTTCCCCCGTGTAGCAGTGCCTTCGGGCCGGGTGAATGACCGATGTTAGCAACCCCTTGAAACCTACTGTCTTGATGTTTTTTGATCTTTGTGGGGTGGCAAAACGTTGGTTTGAATAGACACCTTGAACGCAATTTTTTGAGTGCCATGATACCTGTCTCTGTTCTCAATGTGTATGATTTTGATTCGTGCGACATCTGAACCTTGAGGAGCACTCCCTTTTTGGGGTGGACTCCCTTAAAAATTAAAACAAAATTTATTGATTTTCCCTAACCCCGGCTTGTATCGGGTTTTGCTCGTTAACACGGGACACTTAAAATACTAAGATAGCTTGACACACATACATGCCTTATTTAATTAGCAAAAATGTATTGTCATCCAACGGGTGACAAGTGACCCTTCAATCCCATTTTGTTGTTATATTTAAAATTTTCGTGCTAGTTAACGTGTTAGCCCGTTTGCAGTGAAGGGGTTTGTTTGATTTTTAAGAAATTTCAAAAGTGAATAACTTTTTAAATTTTGGTAGCCGGGTGTGCAATTCAAACATCACGTGTCTCTTTATCAAACTTGTTCTGTCAATTTTAATAAGATAAAACTCCACTCACAAACTGGAAACTTTATTTATTTATGCCCCAAGTTCCCCTTAAATGTGCCATTTACAGCCAAATTCTGTTGGCCCTTGAAGTTAAACGGGGAAAATGCTTGCTTCTAAATGGTATAGCTATTGACCTCACTTTTAGGTAACGTTCTTTATGAGTCCCCCAAGCTAATGTTTAAAAAAATTAGCAGCTACCGATAACGTCATAAAAAGATATTGAAACCTTTCCACTGGGTTTTAAGGTTTTTTGTAAAATAGAGAACGAAAAAGTCATAAAATGTGGTCCATCAGTGTTTATCCCAAAATGTGCGATTGCAACTTAGGCAATCCTCCGACAATCCCTTTACTTGATTCAATTATTGTTTCCCGCTGGATGAAGGCTTAGAAATTCCGGCATAAATCCCCTTTAAAACCGGTAAAAGGTAAGGGAAAAATTCTTAATACTTGCTGTGTTAAACATCAAAGTGCTCTTAGTTTCTTGCAGCGACCCCTAACTCAACGGAGTTTCTTCAAAATCCTCTTTAAATTTTCCAATTCTGAACAATGTGCCTTAAAAAATCTACTTTTGTAATTTTTTTTAATTGTTTGACACTTGAAAAGTCTTTTAAACCCCCGGGGCAGTTTCCCTTCACCTAGCTTCGAGCTGTGCTAAGACATGTTAAATGTTGGGAATGAAGATGTAAGTCTAAGTTGATGTACTAATAGTAGAGGAAGCTAGGATGGATGGTTGGCAGAAATTTGGGAGGGTAAGGGGGAGAGGATTAAAAGAAATTATGAATAGAAGTTTTAAAGGGAAAGGGGCCCAAGAACAAGAGGGAAGGAAAGACAGAACAAGTTGAAGTGAGGGGAGCAGAGTAGAAAGAGTACAGGGGAATGAGGCATTTTACAAACAGAACCGGGCCACGGCGAAACAGTTCCTTATGATATGATAATATTTTTCTCCCTTTTTTTATTTTTTGAGCTGTTATTATCTTTTCCCAAAACTTTCTTTTTAAAATATCAAACTCTTCCCTAATTTAAAAGACAAAGTTTTTTTTCACTTTTAATAACTCATCCCTTATTTTTTCCAAATCTTTCCCCTTTTAAATTTTCTGACTCATATATTTTTAAATTCGACTTTTCCGTATTTTTCAAAACCGTTTTCCCCTTTTTAATGTTCGTTCCTTATTTTTTCTGACTTATTACTTATCTTTTGGGAAATTTTAAAACTTTTTATTCTGAGACCCTTTTATTATTGTAATTTTTACTTTTTAATTTTGATTCCAATTTTTTAATAATAACCAATCTTATTTTTTCGGAATATTTTCTAAATCTTTCTGACTCAATATTTATTTTGACTCAATTTTCGCTTTTTTATCGCCCCTTATAATTTTTATGTATGCCAAATTTTCCCACTTTTTATTCCTAAAAGTTTTTTATTTATTTTTTTTCCCCCTTTTAATAAATCGATGATTTCTTTTTTAATCCAACTAATTCAAACTAATTTTTTTTTTTATTTTTCTGAAATAATCAAAAATTTTTCCGAATAATTTTTTTAATAATCCCGCACTATTTTTTTTTTCCAACTAAAACCTCCATATTTTTTCTGTCTTGTCTTTCTTTATTATTCCAATTCGTCTCTTATCTATTTTACTCTTTTACTATTTTTTTTAAGAGCCGTTTTTTAGATTTTCCAAAAAATTTCCTGGATCATAGTTGACCGTATTAATTCAATTCTTTATTCCAACACGTTCCTTATTTTTTTTAATTTTTAAATGAGTCCTGAGTGTCCTTTTACGTTTAAGCCACAGTAGTACGGCAAGGGGAAAAGGGTGTAACGACCTGTTTTTATTGAATTTTTTTCTTGGCTTTGTTTTTTAAAATAAGGGATAATTTCCCTTTTAATTTAAAAAACCTTTGGAAAAGGTGTTTGAAAAAATGGAAGGTCTGCTTTTATTTTTGGTCCACTTTGGGGGCGACAAAAACCATTAAACCTAATCGCCTTACCTTGGGGGAAGCGATAGGCCTTCTCCCCTTTTGCATAACGTATGAGTGGCGTCTTTGTCAGAAAAAATGAATGAAACCCTAAAAAACCCCAAAAAAGACTTACCAATTATCTCTACCACCCTCTTGAGATGGATTTCAAAAGAGGAGGGGGTTCCGGGAAAGGGAGATTCCCTGGGGGGGCTGGTTCCATGGGGTGGCTGACTGACGGGGGCAAATCATTTGGGGTGGCTGACTACTGGGGTGGCGCCCCCGGAGTGGCTGACTCCTGGAGGGGCGACTCCCTATGGTTTTACTTCCCAAATTTTTCATTTTTGTATACTCACACGCCTTCATTAAAAGATAAGGGTTTTTCCCACGAATACAGAGTTTCTTCATGTGACAAAGCTTTTTGAGTTAACATCAGGGACTTGGAATCTCCGTACTGAAGGAAAAACCCTTGTTGCCGACAGGAGGTGGGGACCGACGGGACGATCTTAAAAATTTACCATGAAGAAATTTTTCCCTGATGAACGCCCAGTTCCGAAAAAGGGGGTTTTGTTGGTTTAACCGGAAGGGGGGCTGACTTTAACAGTTTCCAGATGGGTCTTTTGTCTTGAGGGGGAAAGGGACTGACTTTCTAAACCTAACTTATCATTCCTTTTAAAGTTTTCTTTTGTTCTTTTTTACACTGGGGGCGGCCGTCATTTCCCCGGGAAAAAATGTTCATCCCGAACAGTTAAAGGGGACGATGGCAGCCCTCGCCCGGGCACCCACGGGTTAGGGGTGCCCCCTTGTAGTCCCATCCCCTCAACAAACAGTCCCCAGAACAATATTATTTTGATAAAAAAAAAGCATTTAACCGATGAGAAAGTAAAAGCTTGCTTTTAAACTATGGTTTTTAAAAAAAAAAAAAAAAAGGCAAAAAGTTGGCTAGAAAAAACGTTTAAAATTTTGTCATTTTAGAAAAATGAACAGAACTATTTGTTTGGAGTTTGGAGAATTTTGTTGAAAAAAAATTTGCTATAAGTACTTCTATACAGCTCAATTAAAAAAAATTTGAATAACACATCATTCAACATTCCCTAACTATAATATTTCTTATTAAACAAAAAACATACTCATTTTTTTTATATTTTAATTAAAAACACAAATTTAAACTGTTTTAAAAAACCCACAAAAAATTTATTACGGTTTTGGGATCTAAAGGGGGTTACATACTACAGATATAAAAATAATTAAACAAAAAACAAATTTTTTCACTTTGAAATATACATTTGAAACAGAAAATTTGGTTTAAAAAAGGTTGCATTCCATCCCAAAAACCCCTTTGTTTTCCAAGAAAAAATTTTTTCCCTGCGAAAAAAAGTCTAATATAATAAATGATCAAATAGTATATCTAAAATAAACAAAAGTTTTCTATTAATGGGAAAAAACAAAGTATTATCCTGCCCCTTTCGCTTTCCCACATCTTATTACCAGACCAAACAATTAGCTAACTTTATTCGTAACCTTAAAACCATATATTCTAAAAAACTTATTAAATTCCCATAAACCCTTTTCTCTATATTCCCCCGTATTCACATCCTATCAACTATTCTCCACATCCCCAGTATAAACCCCTATCCCATGTCCAGCCCTATAATCCTTCTCTTTTTTTCTATCAAGGTGGTCTTTTTAATTTTGCCCCCAGAAAAAATGGTATTATAAATGATTATTTTAGAAAGACGCACAAAAAAAAGCAAACCCCCCCTTTATCCATCCCATTTAGGGTGCCATATTGACAAAAAGGGTGAATACAGTGTCTTGAAGGAAAAAAAATTTAAAAATCAAAAATTTTTTGATGATCCTATTTCTCTTGTTATTTTGGCACAGCAACTTTTCTTTGCGTTGATGATAAAAAAAAGCATCAATTATTTTTTATTAAAAATTGACTCTAACAAGTCTTTCTGAACTAAACCCATAAGTTCGAAACCCCAGCATCCCCCACGCGACCAAACCGTTTTTTTTTTTTTTCGAATCGGCTCATAGCTTTTCATTTGAACAACTGATTTGGCCAAAGATAGCAAGGTTATTGACAATTTTTCAATTATTAACCCTGAAAAACTAACAAGCACCCCTAAGGTTTAAAAAAAACTTTTTTCACACGGAAACTCTTAATTTTTTAAGGGTTATTTTAGTTTCACTTTTCAGACACCATCAAACGTCTATTTTTTTCCCTTTCCTCAGATCATTTATGACTGTGTTTTTTAGACCCCCCTTTTACAGGAACAAATCATCAATTGATTTTGCTAGATTTTGGGGCAAAAATTTCAATAAATGTGTTTAACCTTCATTTTACAATGTGGGTTCCAATCGTAAAACTCCAAAGACTTTCATGTTTCGGGGGAAAGTTATTTGCGTTTTTTTCAAAAAACTTGTAATGTGAATAAAACCTTTTCTTTTCCATTCTACCTTTATGGTCACAACTTAAATAAAATTTTTTTTTTTTTTATTTATTAAAATAATATGTTCATCTTACCCAATTAACAATAAGCATTTTTCTTCTTCTAACTCTTTTTGGAGCTAAACCATGGACTAATGATTTTTAAAAAATTTTTTTAGCCTCTCACATCACTTTGACCTTTTCTAAACCTTCGCAACCCCCCCTACGATCGATTTTCATTTTTTTATTAATTTGTACAATACCCCTAGTCCCCCCCCCCCCCCAACCCTTACCCTGTAAGTTACTGTGAGGGTATATTTTTAGCCCAAAGCCTTTTCTAACATTTAAAATCCCTTAATAATAAAGAAGGGACTTTTAATATTAAGTAGGACTAATAAAAACAGATTTTTAAAAATTAAATTTACAATATTTAAAATTAATATATATTACCCCCTAAATAATTGAATATTAATGAAATTATTAAAAAAAATAAATAGGAAATTAAAAAAATATAGTTGGGCGAGGAAACAAACAAAAAAAAACTTAAGGGCCCCAACATTCATTGTCAATACCACTTAAATTATTCAAAAAGATCGATTTTGCAAATAATTTTAAATAAAAAACAATGCCTTTTAGCTAATAACTTTATACAGGTGACACAAATGATTTAACTTTCGAAAAGTTTAATAAAGGAAATGCACCCATTAGCTGAAAATTTTCCCGTCGATACGAAACCCTGGAGCTTTTTTCATAGTTTAAAAAGACTCATATTTTTCCCAATTAACACGCGAAAACGTTTCGCACACTTTGTTTATGTGTCGGCGGTACGACTAAACATGGCTGAATTCTCTGCCTCAGCCCAGCAAGATCGTGGCAGAGGTTGAAAATATTTGTCTTTCACTAACCCAAAAATCAAAAATCGTATGGGGTTCAGTCCGTGATTTTAGTTTGGCTATCTGCCCCCCGACACTTTGTCGTACGGTCCCGACCAAGCCACTCCCAGAGATATTTTTTTTTTCAGGTACAGCCAGCGGAAGTGAGGGGGGGCCCCATTTTGATGAAAATGAATTCGATTTAATTTCTTTAATAGGTGAGGACCAAAAGGGATCATGCGAGGTTGGGAAGACCTGTAAATGGTTTTTTTATTAAAAAATAAGGGTGCGTAAACTTTTACCCTCAATTAGAAGGAAACATTTACTTTTGGGGGAATCCCTCACCCATTTGTTGCGTACAAGTTTAAAAAAAACTTTATGTTTTAAAGTAAATACAAAAACATTGTGTGTATAGTAACAACTTGATGGTTTTGTAAAACAAAAATTGTTCGGGAAAATAATAACTGATGGGAAAAATAAATACAACCACATTACAACAACTGATTTAATGTAAATAAGACAAAATTCCCCGTTAGTAACAACTGATGTAATGTAAATACAGACAACATTGTTGGGAAATAACATCTGATGGTAATTTAAATAAGAAACATTGTGTGGGGGTTAGAACAACTTGATGAAAGTAAAGACATGAAACATGTGTGAGTATAATAACATAAGGGAATTTCAATACATAAAAAATTGTGTATGTGTAGTAACAAATGAAGTTAATGAAATACAGAAAACAATGTGTGTGTTTCGAACAACGATGGGGGATGTAAATAGAGACAAATTTGTCAGTATAAAACTATGGTAAATTTTAAATATGATAACAAATTTTTTTTTTTAGTAACAAAAGTGGTAGGGGTAAAAAAAAACAAAATTGTTTGATTTTAAAAACGCATGGTATTGTAAAAACAACAACTTGTTTGTGTTATTTTAAAGCTATCAATGTGACTATAAAAACTATATATTTCTTGAATAGCATTTTTCATTAATTTTTCGTAATGAACTTTCCTTAGAATGCTGAAAACACAGTCTGTCTTAAAAAAAAAAAATTACTTTAATTTTCTTTCCCGGGACTGCCCCATGGATGTTTAAGTCATTTTATTTTTAAAATTTTTTATTTGAATAAAAAAAGATTCTTTACTTTTAATTCAAACTTTTTTTAATGGTGAAATCTTTCCCAGGGAATAAAACCCTTTTCATTTTCTTCAAAAAACTAAAAAAAATTTTTTAATGACGTAAATAAAATATAAATAAAAAAGAATATTTTTTCTGTTAAATATTTTTTATTATCAAAGTTAAATAACATTGAAATTTGTAACAACTTGATGTTCATGTAAATACAAATTTTATTGTAGCAAATTTTATTAAAAAAACAAAAAAATTATAAAGCAACTTGGACACCCTGGCTAATCTCCGAATCAGGCGTGCCCGGTACCGGGGAAAAGTCCACGGACCGCCGGCCTAGCCCTCCGCAAAATCCACCGAAACAAAACCCTTTGCTCTTTTGGTTTAATAAATTTTTAACTCAATTTCTTTTTCACAAACACAAATTGACACTTTAATGGAGCCCTAAAAGACACCACTAGAATTTTTATTGCATGCGACGGATATAATTTCAATAAACAATTGAAATTTATAGAGAAGAGCATCTGATAATTTTGGGAGAAGACATTGAATAAGTAAAGAATACCCACAATTGATTTTGGGGTATTACGTCATAGCTTACAAAATTTTTTAATTTGTAGAAATGTGAATTTTAAACGTTAATACGTTTGATTTTTAACTAAATGTATTATATAAGGAAAGTTCATGTAAACATTAAAGCTTAAAATGCCCCAAATTAAGTGAAAGTCCCTAAAAAAACCCAAAATTTTAATTAATTACCCCTAAGTATGGGAAATTTTTTGGGGGCAACTCAAATCAAAAGGTTAAAGGGAATTTAGATGTCATTATAAATAGAACCCCCCTAATTAAAACGAACTTGTGTATATTTCAAATAATAAAAATTTTCTACATCATTATTACATGTTTAATGTAAAAAAATGTTTTTATTTAGTTTTTTATGTACATTAAGAAATATTATAAGCCGAGGGGAATCTTTTTCTGTGTGTGAAAATTGAGGGTTAGATTTAAAGATTTTTTTTTATTTATCGAATCCCCCTTTCCCCCTTTTCCCCGAGCTTAGATTTAGACAAGGGGTTAGGCCCGGGGTTTGGGGTTAAAAAAAAATAGATATTGCCCCAACTGCCCAAATAGAAGGCCAAAAATAAAAGTTTTCGCTATTATTTTTACTGTAGACCATCCCAAATTTTTTTGGCATATAAATTTTTAAAGAGGGTTTTTTCCCTTTCCCCATAGGCTATATCGAAGTTCAAACCCCTACGAAAAAAGAGAATATTTTCCACTGTTTTAATTAAATAGGTGAAACCCTCATTCGAAATGTTTGGGGAGAAAATTCTTTCCTTTTTTTTATGGGGTTTTTTTCACAGGGGCCAAAACATTTTTAAAATTTGAAAATGTGATTTCTTAGTTAAATTGTCTGGTTTGGAAAAAACTTTAAATAAAAAGTGTTTTTTTGAAAATCTAAATTCCCGGGACGGTTCAAGGGGGGGGGGATAACTTCCCCCGTGACAAATCACCTAAAAATGAAGTGGTAGTGATTTTTTTTGGTAAAAACATTTTTATGGACACACTTTAATGGAAAAGGGTGTCAAGAAAAAATTTGACTTTTAGAGGTTTTGTCCCCAGAGCAATTATCATCAAATAATGATGGGAAAAGGATTTATTTGCTTAAATTGTTTGGGATGAACACACTTTTTAAAGGTAAAATTGTTTTTTGGAATAAATATCTGGGGGTTTATACCCCCCCGTCTAACTTTTCAGTAAAAATGATTGTATTTTAAAGTATTCGCTAGCTTTTTGGTTACACACCTTTGATATAAGATTATTTGAATTTATGAAAAAGGTAAAAAAACTTTTCACGTTTTGGGGGGAGGCCATTTTAAACTTCACCAAAAAAATCTATATTTAAACTATTTTATATCTTTACGCACTAAAAAAGAAAAATAATAAGCAAGAAAAAATATTTAAATTAATTATTTTGAATAAAAAACCAAGTTTTATGACACATTGTAGTAGATAAGAAAAAAAAGTGACAATTTTCTTTTTGTATTGATGTTGCATGATAGAACTGCTATAAAATCCCTTAAGGGGTTAAAAATTTAAACTATTTTAATGTTATTTTTTAGTGTTCCACCCCCCCTCCAATAAACACATTTTTAACAGTAAAGAGAAACCATGATACATACAAAAAAGAGTAAAATTTGGGGTTAAAATTGCAAAAGTAGACAAAAAAATAATTTTCCCTTTCCAAAAAACATAGACCGATTAATTTTAAAATTTCGGATAGATTCAAATACTGTCAAATGGGTCTTTTTACAGAAAAACCCAATTTGTCGATATTTTTTCACACTTTATACAATTTTTAAAATTTAATGATAAATAAACCATCGAATAGTCAAAAATTAAATTTCAAAAGTTACCCCTTTGAGGTTCCCCTACGAACCATAGCGGTTTTAAAACAAGAATTTTACTTTTATTGCGCGTCATTTGTACCCCAAGTTTGACTGCTCAAAAATAAATTTGTGGCCGTGACGTCATAAAGGGGAGGGAATCAATTTTTTTTTTGTCTTTCGTTTAACTAATTATCCCGAAGAAAAACTAGAAAACAAAGCTAAAACTGAAAAAAAATTTTAAAAAAAATTTTTTAAATTTTGGGGAAAAAAAAAAAAAATAGTAATATCTTAAACCTAAAAATTTGGTTGAAATTCTTTTTGGGACATTTTTTTTACTTATAGAGAGAAAATGAAACCATATTTTTGACCAAAAAAATTAAAAAAAAAAAACACTAGGGAGATTTAGAAATTTCATGTATTTTATTGTAAAAGTATGTAACAAAAAAATGTTTCTTTTAAAAAAATTTGTCTTTAAAAGGGGGTGTTTGTATTTTGCTTGTAAAATGTTGTGTTAAAATTTAATATACATAAAATGGGATATGTGGGTTTTTTTTTGGTGCTCCTTGATTGTTTTTATCTTGTACTTTAAAAAAAGGTTACTAATCTTTAAGAGTGCGCGAGGGGCAGTATTTTTTTTTAGACATTCACCCAAATTAGGGGGGGAGAGAAAACGTACAAATCGCATTTGAAATTACCCCGCCAAGGAGGGATTGGAAAAATTTTACCTTCCGTAAGGAGTACGTTATTGTGCCTTTTACAATTTCCAACCTATGCCCGGATTGGAAGGTTACATAGGGGGAGAGTACACCTTCCCTCATGTTTTCTTAAGGGCCCCGGGGGGATTCCTGGTCTAGTTGTAATTTATTAATAAATTTTTAAAAATATGAGCATATAACATGACCTGCCCTTTAACCCTATTCTTCAACCAACACATGTTTGTTACGCTGTTTTACAGTATTGTGGATTCTGGAAGGAAGAACATTATTTAACCGTTACAAAACCATTTTAATACTCTTACGTCAAGTCATGTGATCTGCATCTGTAAATTTTGATAGATATTTTTAAACTAACATTAATAATTTAGTAAAATGTTATAAATGTTGAGCGCAGAAAAATGTTTAGAATTGTATTATACTCGGTTTCTTCAATGCAATATTTCCCCGAGACGGTGGTTCACTCAACTTCACGTGACGAGCTATCATCACCAAGAAATTGATCAAAGCCATTCACCATGACACCAGCAGTAGAGCGACATGATCACCATTACTCTGTATTCACACGACCACTGCTATATAAACTATGTTGGTCAGGTTCTTGCAGAGGGTTATATTTTGGAATGGGGGTTGGTGATGGGGATGATCCCCCCCCCCCTCATGCCAGCATTAAAATAATCAAATGCATTGAAACTCACACCTTAATATTGTGAAGAATGACAAACACCTACCTTAGTTCTAATGTTCAGAAAATCAGGCAGCTTGAAACAACAATTCCCCAGTAATTAGATTACTGAGTTTAGTAAGATAATAAATTGATAACCATTTATTTATATGAAAATACACATTTTTTCTAAAACATTTTATGCAAATATAGGTCCTAGATTTTTATTTATTTATATTGAGTCAATGATTTATTATTACATTTTTATGTTTTTTTTACAAATACTTTTTTATTATTATGATTATTATTAATAATTTTGTATAAATTAGCAATATTATTAATAATAAAATTAATATAAACTAAAATCTTGATTATTAAAAATTATTAAATATATACTTAAAGAAGCCTAATGCAAACAAATACCTCCCTCGAGGTTTGAATCTTGGTCGGGTGAACTGTAGTGACTTTTACTAAATTGATTTCCAATTTCCCACCACGCAAATGCGGGTTCATTTCCTCTAAAATTTAACAACGGTGTTTACTAATCCATTGGCGTAATTATACTCACGCGTATAACCCGAACGTGTAGTAAGACGTGGTGATAAGAAAAACCTTGCAATATTACCTATGTAGGCTGCTAAAGTGCACTACCTTACAGCAATGTTATTATTAAAACATAAGATCTTGTAAGCCTATATTTTCAGCAATGTTTCATTGTTTATACAATTTTTAATATTTAATCTAAAGCCAGTAAGACAAGTGAAACTCATACATTCATGAAGTATTTAGGTTTGAATCTCGAATTTGTGCAATGGATATGAATATCCATATGTCATTCATTCTAGCAGGTTTTCGCCTCCCTCACACTAATGAGGGCGAACGTTTTTAAAATTTATTTTTCCTAACTTTAGCCATTAGAAAAAAAAGTTATTCATTAGGTTACCCTTGCGAATACAGTCTTACCTTAGTATGATGACATGATTGATCTTACCTCGCCAGATGATGTAATTTATTGGTCTAGTACGGCATCTTCAGTCTTTTGATGTGAATTCTGTGGACTCTTCGGGGCCATACTCCATAAACGTCCCTCTGTGTTTCTCGACCAGGCTTGGGACCGGCTTTGGGCCCCATTACCGGGGTTTATGACGTATCACCAATTGATTCAAAAAGAAATTGGGGTTGGTAGAGAGTTTTTGGTATGCAGGTATAGACAGAGTATTCAGTTTCTAATATTTTTTTACTGACCAAGCCAGCTCCCAGAGATATGTTTGTTCAGGTACAGCCATGCGGAAGTGAGGCGGTGCCCCATTTTGATGGAAGATGAATTCGATTTAATCTTCTTCAAATAGAGTGAGAGACCAAAAGGTATGCATGTCGAGGTAGGAATGACCTGTGACTGGTTTTTCTATTAAAAATAAGGGTGCGTAAACTTTCACCCTCAATATAGAAGAGAACACATTCACTTTGGGGTAATCTCTCACCTGATCGTTGCGTACAAGTTTAGTAAAAACTTGATGTTAATGTAAATACAAACAACATTGTGTGTATAGTAACAACTTGATGGTATTGTAAAAACAGACAATATTGTCTGGGAAATAATAACTGATGGAAATGTAAATACAGACCACATTACAACAACTGATATTAATGTAAATACAGACAATATTGCCTGTGTAGTAACAACTGATGTAATGTAAATACAGACAACATTGTCTGGGAAATAACATCTGATGGTAATTTAAATACAGATAACATTGTGTGTGTAGTAACAACTTGATGGTAATGTAAAGACATGAAACATTGTGTGAGTAGTAATAACTATAAGGTAATTTCAATACATGCAACATTGTGTATGTGTAGTAACAACTGATGTTAATGTAAATACAGACAACAATGTGTGTGTTTCGTAACAACTGATGGTGATGTAAATAGAGACAATATTGTGTCAGTAGTAACAACTTATGGTAATGTAAATATAGATAACAAATTTGTGTAGTAACAACTGATGGTAGTGTAAATACAAACAACATTGTTTGATTAGTAATAACGTCATGGTATTGTAAATACAGACAACATTGTTTGTGTTATTTTATGCTATCAATGTGACTATAATACTATATACTTTCTTGAATAGCATCTAGTTCATTCATATTTGTCGTATATGAACTTAGCCTTAGACATGTCTGAAAGCACAGTCTGTCTTAAAAAAACAAATTACTTAATTACTTTCGAGTACTGCCACATGGAAGTGTTTATACGTCTATTTCATTTCTAATTATTTATTTGAGATAACAAAGTATCTCTTTACTTATTAATCTGGCAAACTTTTCTTAATGGTGAAATCTTCCTAGGCAATAACCTTTGCATTTACTTCAAATAAACTAAATAAAATTTAATTGTACGATAAATAAAATATAAATAAATAGAATGATTTGTGTCTGTTTAAACTATTTTTGATTATACTATGTTCAGATAACATTGAATTTGTAACAACTTGATGTTCATGTAAGTACAGATATTATATGTGTAGCAACATTTGATGTAAAAAATCTAAATAACTTATTGATGCAACTTTGTGACTTACCGTGGCGTAAATCTCGGCGAATCAGGCGTGCCCGGATACTGCGAAACGCTCCACGGACACGCCGGCCTAGCCCTCCGCAAAATCCACCGAAACACCCTTTGCTCATTTTGGTTTAATAAATATTTTAACTCAATTTCTTTTTCACAATCACAAATTGACATCTTTAATGGAGCTCCTAAAAGACACCACTAAGATTTATATTGCTATGCGACGGATATAATTGCAATAAACAATTGAATTCATAGAGAAGAGCACTCTGAGTAGTTCTGGGGTAGAATGACATTGATATAAGTAATGAATACCCACAATATGGCATTGTGGGGGTATTACGTCATAGCTTACAATTATTTAATATGTAGAAATGTGAATTTTAAACGTTAATACGTATGCATTTATAACTAAATGTATTATATAAGGAATGTTCATGTAATCATTAAAGCTTAAAATGTCCGAACATTAAAGTGAAAGTCCATAAAAATAACACAACTTTAATTAATTACCACCTAAGTATGGAAAATTTTGGCGGCAACTCTAAATCGAAATGATGTTAAGGTAATATTAGATGTCATTATAAGATAGATACCTCCCTAATTAAAACGAACTATAGTGTAATAGTTGCAAAGTAATAAATATTGCTACATCATTATTACATGTTTAATGTAACAAAATGTTTTATTAGTTTTTTTATGTACACTTATGAAATATTATAAGCAGCGATGGGGAATCTTATCTGTGTGTGGAAAGTTGAGGGTGTAGATTTAAAGACTTTATTTATATTATCGAATACCCCTTCCCCTTTCTTCCCAGAGCTGTAGATCTTAGACAATGGGGTTAGGCCAGGGGTGGTGTAAAAAAAAATAGATATTGCTCTAAACTGCCCAAATAGAAGGCCATAGAAATAGACAGTTTGCGCTATTATTATTACTGTAGGACCATCACCTAAATTTCTGGCATGATATAATTTTTAGAAGAGGGTTTGTGCCCCTTTCTCCATATGGCTATATCTGAAGTTCACACTCTATCGAAGAGAGAGAAGTATTTTCCACTGTTATTAATTAAATAGGTGAACCGTCATTCTGAAATGTGTTGGTGAGAGAAATTCTTTCACTTTAATAAGTGGGGTTTTCACTCACAGGGCACAACACATTTGAAAATTATGAAGATGTGATTTCTTAGTTAAATTGTCTGGTTTGGAAATACTTTAAATATAAAAGTGTTTTTTAGAAAATCTAAATGTCCGGTGACGGGTTCAAGGGGAGGGGAAGGGGGATAACTTCCCGCGTGTACAACTCATCCTAAAAATGAAGTGGTAGTGATTTCTTTGGTAAAATCATTTATGATGGACACACTTTCAATGGAAAAGTGGTGTCTAAGAAAATTTGACTTTTAGAGGGTTTTGTCCCACAGGTGCAATTACTCATCAAATAATGATGGAAATGGGATTTATTTGCTTAAATTGTTTGGGATGAACACACTTTCAAAGGTAAATTGTTTTATGGAATAATTATATCTTGGGGGTTTTATACCCCCAGTCATAACTTTTCAGCTAAAAATGTATTGATATTTAATGTATTCGCTAGCATTCTTATGGTTGGACACACCTTAGATATAAGAGTTATTTGAATTTATGAAAATGGTAAACACTTACACGTTGGAGGTGAGGCCATTGAAACTTCACCAGAAAATATCTACTATTTAAAGCTATTTTATATCTTCACTGCAACTAAATAAAGCACCTAATAAGCAAAGAAAAAATATTAACTTGAATTATTATTGAATAAATAAGCCAAGTTTTATGTACTATCATTGTAGTATGAGTAAGAAAACCAAGTGACAACTTTTCTTGTCATTGTATTGATGTTGCATGATGAGAACTGCTAGTAAAATACGTTAAGGCTTAAAATTAAACTATTTTTAATGTTATTTTGAGTAGTTCCACTCCAACTCCAATAAACACATTTTATACAGTAAAGTAGAAACCATGATACATACAAAAAAGAGTAAAATGGTGTAATATTGCAATAGTAGACAAAAAAATAATTTCCAATTTCCAAAATTCATAGCACCGATTAATTTAATTACGGATAGATATCAAATACTGTCAAATGTGGATGCTTTCTTACAGAAAACACCCAATTTGTCGAGTATTTTCTAAACTAAGCCGTGTACAATCATGGTTGTATTTTTAAAATCATAGGACAAGTTTAATCTATCAAAATATTAGTAATAAAAATGGACATGTCAATTTTTACCTTATAATAATTTTGTACGCCTTTTCAAAGTAACACCGTAGGTTACATTGAACACATATTTAAAAGCATTGCGACAGACACACTATTTCAGTTAAGACTTTGTTTAGTAAATAGCTGAATAGAAGGGAATTTGATGAACATTTTGATATAATTGACATATATATAGACTTTGATTAAAAATAAATTGATCAGGATCAAGAAAATTTAGTGACTTAGCTGATTTTCCACAAACTGTTTTATTAAACATAATGTAACATAAAAAACTTTTTGGGTAGATTTTTTTTTTCGTTTTCTTAAAATTATAAAATTCACACTCTAAGCTATATGCAAGATGTTCTCATTTCACTGTCAATCCTTAATCCAAGTTCAAACCACAAATGCAATTATGTTAAACTTCATAATGTCACTATTGTTTGCTGTGGGCTCTGACGGTACTTGAATGATATCTTATTCTTCAATATCATCACGGTCTTCAATATATGGCCAAATAAAACCACCGAGAGTATCTGCGATAAATTTAACTATGAACCCAGTTAGAATTTGTTCTCTCACCTGTCCAACAAAATGTTTCTTAATCTTCTTCAATAAATGTTGAACATGTACCCCGGAAGTTAATTTTACTGGTAAAACACTAGGTCTTGAATCAGATAACAAGATAGAAACATCCATAAATGGTTCTACATCGGACGACATATCGGAGTCTTCAGCATCAGAGCTAGATGGAATATCACAAGTGGAAGTTTTTTTTACTTTGGTTTTTTTTATTACCAGCCACTGTGGAGGTACCAAAAGTCTTGACATTTATTGATTTTTTGTACTCCTCAAAACCAATACTGCAGCCCGGTTTTACAAATAAATTTGTCCTTTTTGATGCCCTTGCTTTTGGACCCTTGCACAGTTCACTTACTTAGCATTGTCATTAAAACCTTTTCCATTTTCATAGGAGGAGTATGAGACTGGTCAAGATCATCTTCGAAGTTTGGGCTTTTCTCAGCAGTTGCTGCAGGATCAGGAAGCTTATTCAAAACACGTTCTCTACCAAATGGTCTAATACCAGTGCAAGCAATGACATTATATTGTCTTTTGCTTTAGGTAAACACCCACAAAATAATGTGTGCAAACGATTGGACCTCGGTAGGAGATGATTTTTACACACTTATAGTACATATTACTTAATTACATGATAAATAAACTCATACGAATAAGTCAAAAAATTAATTTCATAAAGTTACCGCTTTGAGGTTACTCCTACGAAGCCATAGCGGATGAAACAAGAATTTTACTTTTATTGCGACGTCATTTGTACCCACAACGTTTGAGCTGGACTCAAACAATAAACTATGTGGCCGTGACGTCACTAAAGGTAGAGGTAATCAATTGTTTATTGTCGTTTACGTTTAAGCTAACTTATCCACGATGAAATAACTAGTAACAATAGCTATGAAACTGAAAATAAATTTAAAAATATTTTTATATTTGTAAAATAAAAAAAAAATAGTATGATAGTCATTAAACCTACAAATTTGGTTGAATATTCATTCTTTTGGGACATTGTTTTCTACTTATAGTAGAGAAAATGAAACCTATATTTTGTGACCAAAATAATTAAGAAAATAAAAAGCACTAGTGGAGATTTATGATATGATTTCATGTATTTTATTGTAAAAGTATGTACACTAGAAAATGTTTGCTTTGTAAAAATTGTGCTTTAACAGGAGTGTTTGTATTTTGCTTGTAAAATGTATGTGTTAATTATAATATACATAATAATGGTATATGTGAGTTTTGTATTGGTGCTCCTTGATTGTTTTTATCATTGATACTTTAAAACAAGGCTTACTAATCTATAGAGTAGCGCTGAGGACAGTATTTTTTTTTTAGACAGTTCACCTAAATTAGGGTGGAGAGAGAAAACTGTGACAAATCGCATTTGAAAATCTACCCCTGCCGAATGGAGCTGAGATTGGAACTTTGACCTTCCAGTCAACGGCAGTACAGTCTATTGATGCCTTAGACAATATGACCAACCATATGCACCGGTATTGGTAAGGGTTACATAGGTGGCATGAGTACACTCTTCCCTCATAGTTTTCTTAAGGCCGCGGGCTGGATTCCTGGTCTAGTTGTAATTTATTAACTAATTTAAATGAATATGTATGCATATAACATAGACCTGCCATTTAACCACTATTTCTCTCAACACAACACATGTTTGTTACGCTGTGTTTACAGTATTGTGGGATTCTGGAAGGAAGAACATTATTTAACCGTTACTAAAACCATTTTAATACTCTTACGTCAAGTCATGTGATCTGCATCTGTAAATTTTGATAGATATTTTTAAACTAACATTAATAATTTAGTAAAATGTTATAAATGTTGAGCGCAGAAAAATGTTTAGAATTGTATTATACTCGGTTTCTTCAATGCAATATTTCCCCGAGACGGTGGTTCACTCAACTTCACGTGACGAGCTATCATCACCAAGAAATTGATCAAAGCCATTCACCATGACACCAGCAGTAGAGCGACATGATCACCATTACTCTGTATTCACACGACCACTGCTATATAAACTATGTTGGTCAGGTTCTTGCAGGGGTTATATTTTGGAATGGGGGTTGGTGATGGGGATGATCCCCCCCCCCCCTCATGCCAGCATTAAAATAATCAAATGCATTGAAACTCACACCTTAATATTGTGAAGAATGACAAACACCTACCTTAGTTCTAATGTTCAGAAAATCAGGCAGCTTGAAACAACAATTCCCCAGTAATTAGATTACTGAGTTTAGTAAGATAATAAATTGATAACCATTTATTTATATGAAAATACACATTTTTTCTAAAACATTTTATGCAAATATAGGTCCTAGATTTTTATTTATTTATATTGAGTCAATGATTTATTATTACATTTTTATGTTTTTTTTTACAAATACTTTTTTATTATTATGATTATTAATTAATAATTTTGTATAAATTAGCAATATTATTAATAATAAAATTAATATAAACTAAAATCTTGATTATTAAAAATTATTAAATATATACTTAAAGAAGCCTAATGCAAACAAATACCTCCCTCGAGGTTTGAATCTTGGTCGGGTGAACTGTAGTGACTTTTACTAAATTGATTTCCAATTTCCCACCACGCAAATGCGGGTTCATTTCCTCTAAATTTAACAACGGTGTTTACTAATCCATTGGCGTAATTAATACTCACGCGTATAACCCGAACGTGTAGTAAGACGTGGTGATAAGAAAAACCTTGCAATATTACCTATGTAGGCTGCTAAAGTGCACTACCTTACAGCAATGTTATTATTAAAACATAAGATCTTGTAAGCCTATATTTTCAGCAATGTTTCATTGTTTATACAATTTTTAATATTTAATCTAAAGCCAGTAAGACAAGTGAAACTCATACATTCATGAAGTATTTAGGTTTGAATCTCGAATTTGTGCAATGGATATGAATATCCATATGTCATTCATTCTAGCAGGTTTTCGCCTCCCTCACACTAATGAGGGCGAACGTTTTTAAAATTTATTTTTCCTAACTTTAGCCATTAGAAAAAAAAAGTTATTTCATTAGGTTACCCTTGCGAATACAGTCTTACCTTAGTATGATGACATGATTGATCTTACCTCGCCAGATGATGTAATTTATTGGTCTAGTACGGCATCTTCAGTCTTTTGATGTGAATTCTGTGGACTCTTCCGGGGCCATACTCCATAAACGTCCCTCTGTGTTTCTCGACCAGGCTTGGGACCGGCTTTGGCCACATTACCGGCGTTTCATGACGTATCACCAATTGATTCAACAAGAAACTATAGAGGTTGGTAGAGAGTTTTGGTATGCAGGATATAGTACAGAGCTATTCAGATTTACTAACTATTTATTTACTCCTATATCACAACATACCACATATTAGCTTTAATTAATTTTTTTTGTACCACGTCTTACTACCCGTTCGAGCAATATGCTTAAGTATTTTTAGGATAAAGAGCTAAGAATATGGAAGATTGAATTAGGAGGAATTGAATCTGCATTTTCGTGGAGGGAAAGTGGAATACCATTTAGGAAAAAAACTCAATTCACCCGACCGAGATTCGAACCTTGATATCCCCGTCCTCAGCAGTCTAACTCAACACAAAACTAGCACGTCGGCTAATAACTCCATTTAGAAACAAACATGAACATAAAACAAACACAACATGTAAGTTATAATCAGAAACATACCAACATAACCCCACACCAGAAATAAACATATTTATCTAAATACATGCAAACACATAGAGTAAAGCCATGGTCCATGATATTCAGAGCCGTCTTAAGGTCGATTGAGAGGCAAAGGGCCTCACCTTAAAGGGGGCCTCATAGGAGAGGCAAAATTAAAGTTTAACTCACAAATAAAAAATATTAATGAAATATTAAACAACTAGAAAGAAAGTATTTTTTAAGTTCAGAGATACAGAACGTTTTAATGAAATTGAACCAATATAAATATTCAGTAATAGAGGATTGCACGAGGTGGATGTGAATACCACCATGGATCTCATGCACTCCACCACAGACGTGCATATTATCAGATAAAATATCGCAGGGTGGATGGTGGGATACTCCACCGCTAAAACCAATATACCCATTTTTAAACCACATATTTTTGTCTAGATCTTACTTCTTGTTTACAGACACATTGACACAACTAGGGCTGCCTAGAGGTTTCAAGGGTGGTGGGGTAATGTAATCTTGGGGCTCCCCCAATAACACACCAAAATTAGCTCAATTAAGTATTTAAATACTATGTAAATAACAATAACTATACGCATGAATAAATTATAAAGTTTTGTTCAATTGTTAAGCTAGATTATTTTTATCTTTTCAGTGCTCACGCACCTTTAAATTTTCTTTTGCAGCTGTTATTGTGAAAGACTTGTTTTTGTATTAGGACCCAGATAAATGTATGGGTGGCTGGGGGCCCCAAAAAATGGATCTATGTAGTAAGCTGCGCCATATGTTCCCGTCACCCATTTGGGTATTTTATTCCCTACTGGTGAATTAAATTTAATAATGAAACATAATTTTGATAGTAGTGCAAGTAAAAAAATCGAGAACAAATAATAGTTTATACTTTCTCATATAATCTATAATTTTGCAAATATTCAAAAATCTGTTAATAGGAAAGTAATTTACTCTTAAAATAAAATGTACTCATAAAAAAACATATTATTTTGATAATTATATGAAAAACTCTTTATATATCATTTTTGAGCAACACTTTAGAAGAAATTTATAAATAATAAAATAAAATTAGTTAAAAAGTCTCATATGCTGCGTTATTAGACATTATCCCGATAGGTTTAACCTTTCCTTGTCTTGGGAAAGCCATTGTAAAATCTGATCCAATAAATCGGTGGAGGTCAGGTAAAGCAGTAGCCATACCATCACCAAGTTCTTCTGCAACATTTGTAATGTATATAAACCGTGTTTACTTCTTGATGATGAAACTTTGGTTCGGGAATATGTCTGCAGATCATGACATGGTTTAGCGCACTATATTGATAGAATGTGTCTTAAGTACCAACATATAGTTAACTTTCACCCAAAGGACATATGTATTTATCCTTTTCCCATTCATTGCAAATGAAAGCAATGAGGGAGGACTTACTTAAATGAACTTATCCTCAACGACGCTTGAGGTTTGTTCACAGTTTTATGTTCTGGTCCCAACAAGTTTATGTCACCCGAGAATGATGTTCCACAACGATGGTCATGTTCAGTATCCTTTATGCTTGGAGTCTCGTACACAACGCAACATGCTAACACGCATGTAACATGCTAAGATTTAATACATGAAATATGTAATTTTAAAGCCAAAAGGAAACCCTTCAAACTAGTTTCTATTTAATACCCAAATTATTTCCAAATGAAGAATATTATTTAAACATGATAGTCGGTAAAGCTTAAAAATGCAATTTTTCTTTAAAATAAGAAAATTTTCAACCCAAAAGCTAATTAAGAAAAAAATATGAAATTATTTATAATTGGAGGAATAACAACTATGGAAAATTTCATTACAATATTTAAGTCTACCGGTATTTTCATAGTATCAATTGTAATGGAAGTGCCCTTTAGTTTAAAAAATACAAATATAAAAAAATAACTATACTAAGGGTAAAGAAATCAATAATTTAAATTTTAAAGTTAAATGATAAAATTTATTTTCAAGTCAAAGAAACCAAAAGGAAAATACCGTAAGCAAAAGATTAAGACTCTAAATAATTGGCTGAAAGAGCTGCTGAAAATGAATTTAAAAAATACATTAACAAAGACAAGTTTACTAACAAAATCAATTTAATTTATTCCTGGATGTTTGAAGTCTAGTGGGACTTTATACCAAATCTCTTGGAAAGGGTGAATTAGGATCGAACTAATAAAAGTTTTTTAAATACTGGGTATTTTATGACTACCTTCCGGATGATAGCCAAGCGGGCTATCCCCACACACTGCACTGCCACCTGAATTATCTGTCAACACACAGGAGAGTGATTATCTGTTCTTGCGCACAACACCAATAAATGTTTAAGCCCGTAGGCCGCAGGCCCTCCTCCATACCCCTAGCGCATCAAGCCTACTGCTTTTAGCTGCTAGTCCTGCTTGTCTTCATCTTGAATAAGGGACTTCTAACCTTTACTCATAATTTAAAGGTCAAATTCTCTCATCCCCTAAAAATTTGTCCCCTTCATCCATAATCATTATTAGGTCTTATTTCATTCTATCATTTAAACTATTCTCTTTTATCACGTTATGATTTCCAATCTCCATTTTTTCTTCACCCTCATTAAATATTTTAAATTTCATCCACCCTATCAGATAATCACCATTACAAGGCAATCTCTTTTCACTTTATCTCTCAATAAGAAGTCAAATTCTTCTAGTCTTCTGTTTCTCCATCTGCTGTATCACACCCTTCAAAGTTTTTTTTTCTTTATCTCTTCTTTTCCAAATCCTTGTAGATGTCTTCAAAAACGCTTTGAAAATATCAAGTGAGTTCACCATACTTTTCCTTCTCCACACCAGACCACGATCACGTATTTCCCTCACTAACACGATCCGTAGCACTTCGTTATTCTCACTTTCATACATGATGTGGCAAACGGTTCTGCAACAACATTGTCCACAGTTTTGTTCCTAACACAGATTAAACCCATATAACTTTCCAGAAAAATGTCCATGGCCATTCTGTAGGTGTGTAGCGTAATGATTGCTAGTCATATAATACTTTTATACTCTAGTTTAAAAATATGGGAAATACTCAAAAGATTCTCTTCCTTTGAGGTTACTCAGGCTCTCATATTAGCATTGTGTTAAAACTTCTCATTAGCACCTATCAATTAATCAGTTCTTATTAAAATTCCCTTCTGTATCCAAATGTCAACCGGGATGACTCCTCCCAGTACCACAACAGCATCATGTAATAACGTCCTGTATGCTTATGTCACCACAATATGTGCCTTCCTCTGCACACTATATATATATATATATATATATATAATATAGTAGATACTAATTATGGTATTGTTCTAGGAATGGTATAGGTAAAATGTAGAGTAAATATAAAAGCATTTTTGGAGGGGAAAAGATAGCAACGATTTTGAAAAAACGAACCTCAATACACTCAGCGGGATTAAAAACTTCGAATTTCTAATCACCGGCAAAGAAGACTTATGTTCTTGACCATATGCTCACTGGAGCGGGTAATATCAATAATAATGTCAATGCTGATTGTACTAACAATATTGTATTCGCAAATGTATACTTTTGAGATAATAATTTTATAATAGTTTTGTTTACAAAACAATTTTTTTTAACATATACATCTTTAATTGAATAAATTGAATAATGAGACAATGGCATGGGAAACAAACCCAAGCCGAGGTGGGATTTTGAATATATTTGACAATAAAAGAGATCAGGCTCATTTGAATAGTTATGATCGCTCTCTCCCCAAACATTTCCTTTCATATATAGGTATTTAATTATTGTATGGGGTTGACTTCTTCTATATTTAATCTTTACTTTCTCATGGAAAGAGAAAATATTGTAAAAGTTTAAAAATTCGACCTTGACATTATGTTGAACATTTCATTTTATATACCTCTGAACCCAAAAATGTTTATCTGTATAATTCTGTCTGTACCTCGCTGTGTCTGTATTTATTTGGTGCCACAACCAAAATGGTTTGACGAATTTTGATCAAACATGATATCTATGCGTTAAATGGTATTACCTTCGACCATCTATTATATTTTAGCTCTAGCCTTTAATGTTAGGGTTGTTTGTTAAATACTGTTCTTAAAATTGGGAAAATTTTTGTTCAAACAAATTGCTTTAAAATTATATCCAGGCGTTAAATGGTATTAGCTTCAACCATATATTATATTTTAGCTCTAGCCTTAAAAGTTAAGGTTGTTTAGTAAATACTTTTCTTAAAATTTGGAAATTTTTTGCTCAAACAAATTGCTTTAAAGTAATGTCTGCAGTGTCTTTCACATGATAAATAATACTGTATTCCTATTTTTAAGGAGAACATTTGTTAAGGATAGTTTACTACGACATATTTAAAAAAGGGAATGTTCCTCCCAATTTGCTATGATTTTGTTTAAAATGTATATTACAGGAGTGTTTAAGAAGTTGTAGACGAGTTAGTTTATCAAACAGCCGCTATTTTGCATCTAAGTCAAGTGTCCGATGTAGATTTAGTGCTAGTCAAATGGAGATGAATATTGGAAAGAAATATCGGGGTTCTTGTACAGGCAGGAAATAAATATATTAGTAATATATAAAGAGAATAAAATAGTAGTGCACAAAGTTCAGTAGTAGAGACATGGAGAATAAATGAGTATTTAGTTGAGCACGTATATCAGCGTAATTATTATACGTCAGGGGATGCAACATAGAGAAATGAATCGTAACACTCCACCATCTTCATGAATACATGAATTAGGACGGAATATTGTTTACAGTAATTACTGTCTAACAGTAAAATGTAGCTTGGAGGTTCAAACTTCTCTTCCAAATTTAAATTGCACGCGTGCTTTTCAGCAACGACACTTACGTCATTGGGCTTCAATGTCTGATCACTGAAACTAAAGATTAGCAAACCCCTATATATTAGATTTATTTATCTATGAACATGATTAACAGTTTATTATTTGAAAAACCTTTTAAGATTAAATTCATGACATATGTCGTCCTTATAGTGACCTACAATTAAAGTAAACAAACATAAACGTTTTGATGCTAATAATTGAACTCCATAAAAAGAATGATTTCAATTTAGTGAAAATTTCATGTTTCATAAATATATCCTTCTATTAGTAAATAAAATATCTATGTTTAGTCCAAAATAACTTGAAAAACCATACAAATAAATAAAATGGTTGATTCATTTCCAAGAAAAATATAACTTCATTGTAATTCGTTACCTTGGAAATGTAAGACAAGTGATTAATTAAAAGTTAAAAATGTATGGAATTACAAAATGTTTAAGCTCCACAGTAAAACGTTTAAGGTACGTAAGAAATCCCCCCTAAGTGTAAACCTCACCTAGTTGGTTGCATAGGTTTGTGGAAACTCTATATGAGGTGATATTAGTTCAACAAGTAAGACTAAGGTCCTCGCACACCGACATAGTATCGTATACGTACGGTATCGTACAAGTATCGTATGTTTTTAACACTTGTCATACTTTGCTATAGAGCTGAATACACAGACATTAGTCGTAATACTATGGTGGTAGCATAGTATCGTAGCACTATAGTAGTAGTATAGTAACGTAGCACTATGGTAGTAGCATAGTATCTTGACGTACGGTGCGTGGTATTCAATTCTGCTTTGAATGTGGAAAGACACGTACGCTACTGTCATGGTGGCCGTTGCCTACCACCCACTTCACCCAATCAAACACTACCTCCTTTCTTCCACCTAAGTCTACACACTTGGTGAGGTGATATTGTTGTTTTTTATTCGAGTTGCAAGTTGCATATATCAGTGGTGAGAACAATGGGATGAAGTAGAAAACTCATAACCATTTTCACACTTTCCCTTTGCAGTTTGGGACCCTTTAATAATGTATCTTTCAGTGATTTACCGATGATGATGATAATGACGAAGAAGCGTCAAATACCACTCTCAATTTGGTGGTTGAACTTGTTTCCTTGGATACCAGATCATCTGGGATATGGTATTTAATGTTCTGGATCATTGATGGATCAATGTGCTGCATGTGACAGAGATCTTCATATTTCCTTTGAAAGTTCACAACTGTTCCTTCACTTGTGGGTAACGAGCTAAGCAGCGTTCCAGCTAAGTGAGTCTCTGAACTGCTTGTTGACGTGACCCTCCCAACTCTGGTTGTGCATCCTTGAAAGGTAGCCGAACAATGTATCTACCCTCATTGTCACATTGTGTGCCTCACATATAGCTTCATCAAGGTCAATGTGGCTAGTCACGCGTAATTCTTCCTCCTCCCAAAAGCGTCGCAAAAGACTGTCAATTGATGGTTCAGTAGTAACAAAAAACGCGAGACACTAGAAGTTATAATTGGTTGAGGTCCTACTCGCAAAATATAGATATATTCAAAGATGCTATGCAATCCCGAGAGAAAATTAGATGAAGTTGAATACCGCCCACCATCAAAGATCTCGAGATATACATCTGCACCTAAGAGAATGTCAATCGGCCCTGGTACATGAAAATGAGGGTCAGACAACTAAAGATGAGTAAACATCTGAATCGTATCTTTAGAAAGCATGGTTGATGGCATTCGCGATGTGATTTTACTTAGAATCATGGCCTCGGTGACTAACTGAGGTCCATAAACACCACATGGTTCCACCTAACATATCACAACTACCTTGTTGGTTTGCACAGTTTACTGAGAGATCCCTCTAATATGGAAATTTCAAATTGAGACGTGGTAGGTATAGCCGGTGAGCACAGTCTTTAGTAATAAATGATGATTGTGACGCACAATCTATCAACACTATAACCTTCTGATAAGCACCATGCCCCTCTTTACTTGGGCTACAGTGGATCCTCAAATAAAACTGTAGTAAGGCACACAGAAATTGAGGTAAATGAGTTGGTGTGTTCACCACGTTTAACAGTGGTTCATGACCTGGTGAATAAGCATGATGGGTAGCATCCCCTTGCATATCTACTGTATCTATGGGTTTGATCATTGTAAGAGCTGGTAAAACGTTGGTTTGAGATAGACGATACTCTACCACAAGTGTTAAAGGTGCTTTGACTACCTGACTCTATGTTCAACAAGGGTCCTCCATAATCCACTCCAACTTGGAAAAATAGTCTTGATTGCTGCACACGCATCACTTGGAGGTCCCCCCTGAATGGTTGGAGAACAGGTGAATTAAATCGAAAACATCTCATACACTTGAAGACCCGGGCTTTTATAACAGTGCGTGCTGAAAGAATACAATACTGGCCTTGAATGAGTAAATGGGTTTTTAGAAGTCCAGCATGATATCGGTGATGTGACTATTTTTCGGCAACAGAAGAGGATGTTTTGTGTCATACCGTAGTGAAGAGTGTCGCAAGCGACCTCCTACCCTCAGTAGTCCCTGCTGGTCGAGAAATGGGTTTAGTCCCCTCACGTGGGGTGAAAATTCCTGGTACTTCTTTATTTCTTCAAGTTTCGACTCAAACGCCTGTTGTTGAACTTGTTTGATACATAACATGTGGGCCGTAATGACCTCCCTGGACAACAATGAACCTTTACAACGATCATGATTCTTTGCTTTGGAGTTTTGAATAAACTTTGCTAAACATCCGATTTCTTGTTCGTTGCAGCTTTACCCATTATGAGACGTGTGTGAACATGTATTCACTTCTGCTAATAGACTGGTAACCTTTATAATCTTTAATTCAGGTGCCTATACCTGGCAAGTCACCACAGGGAGCTTGGGCTAACTACGAATATGTTTTTTCAGCCAATCTGGTCCTGTACACCAGATGTGGAAATTTGTCAATTATCAGGATGTAGCCTCTGGATGTACAATCAGCCGGATTTGAATTAGTTGGGACATGTCTCCAATGGTGTGCTGGTACTGCTGTTTGAATTTGGGCGACTGTGTTGGCAACGAATGTTTTCAAAAGATGTGGTGACGTTTGAATCCATGCCAAAACGATGGTGGAATCTGACCAAGTATAGACAGTTGACACCAGCAATCGTTGTTCAATGTTCTGCTGCACCCACTCGATAAGTGTGGCTAGGAGCTGAGCCCCACAAAGCTCAAGTCTAGGAAGAGATAAACTCTTAACCGGAGCTACTCTTGATTTGGCGATAAGGCTATTGACTTGAATTTCTCAATTACACGTAGTAATTCAAAGATAGACAACAGCTGCATATCTTTTGATAGATGAATCACAAAATCCATGAAGCTAACTATTAATAGCATCACTGGTTGATATGATTCTGTTGAACTCGGCATGTGTAAGAAGTTTAAAGTGTGAGCAAAACCTTTGCCACTCTTGTTCGAGCTCTCGTAGAAGTAGTTTATCCCAATCAAGTTTTAGGGTCCACAAAGTATGTATAAACTGCTTAGCCCAGAATACCACTGGAGATAAACACACCATAGTATAAAATATCTTAGCGATATTTGAGACAACTGCCCTCTTCGTTACTGTAACCTCAGAGAAATGTACATAATAAGATAATGAATCTGATGTGGGGTCTCATTCCGACCCTAATATCTTAATTATTTGATCTGCATCTTCCTCAAACATGAGGGGAACTTCACGTTGTTCATTTGGTATCCTCTTTAATAATTCAGGGTGGTTGCTAGGTCATTTTCTGATTTGGAAGTCTTCTAGGCTTAGCAATTCACTCAACACGTTTTTTAAACTAATAGTAGATTCCACTGAATCAGCACCAGTGACAATATCATCAATAAAAACGTCCAAAGGACCTGGGCAGCATGAGGGTAATCAAATTTTTCATATTAAGAGAGCAGACGCAGTGATCGCATCACTAAGTAAGGAGCTGAAGATGCACCATCATTAACAGTATTCAATTCATATTCTTGAATCTGTTGATCAGGGGATTCGCGCCACAGTATTACCTGGTAATTTCGGTCATCCGGGATGACAAGTATTTGTCAATTCATTTTCATATATAAGTGGTTATCATAATGGGATGAAATAGAAAATTCATAACCATTTCCACACTTTTCCTTTGCAGTATGGGATCCTTCTGTAATTTATTATTCGTGATTTACCCGATGATGTTGCTGCAGAAGCGTTAAATACCACTCTCAGTTTGGTGTTTGAACTAGGTTCATGGAATAGGCAATGATGTGGGATATAGTATTTAATGTCCTGGATCATTGAGGGTTCAATGTGCTGCATGTAACCGAGTTCTTAATATCCACTTAGAATGTTCACATTCTGTTCCTTTACTTGGGGGTAACGAGATAAGCGGCGATCCAGGTGAGTGAGTCTCTTGACTGCTTGTTTACGTGACTCTCCCAACCTGGTTGTTCATCCTTGAAAGGTAGCCGAACAATGTATCTACCCTTATTGTCACGAGTGTATGTTGTCACATTGTGGTCCTCACATATAGCTTCATCAGGGTCAATGTGGTTAGTCATGGGTGATTCTTCCATCTCCCAAAAGCATCGCAAAATACTGTCAAGTGATGGTTCAGTAGCAACAAAAAACTACGAGACTCTAGACGTTATAAGTGGTTGAGGTCCTACTCACCTAAGTATGGTCCAGCAAAAGATGCTATGAAATCCCTAAGGACAATTAGAGGAAGTTGGATACCACCCACCATCAAAGATCTCGGGATACACATCTGCACCTAAGAGAATGTCAATCGGCCATGGTACATGAAAATGAGGGTCATCCAACTAAAGATGAGCAAACTTCTGAACCGTATCTTTAGAAAGGATGGTTGATGGCATTCACGATATGATTTTACTTAGAATGATGCCCTCGGTGACTAACTGACAAACACCACAATGTTTCAACTCACATATCAAAACCCTCTTGTAGGTTTGCACAGTTGACTGAGAGATTCCTCTAATAGGATTTTTCAAATTGAGACGTGATAGTCACAGCCGGTGATTACAGTCTTCAGTAATAAATGATGATTGTGACGCACACATTAACATTCTAACCTTCTGATAAGCACCATGCCCATCCTTAACTTGCACTAAAACGGTTCCCAAAGGACTGTAGTAAGGCTCACAGAACTGGTAGTAAGTGAGTTGATGTGTTAACCCCGTGTAGCAGTGCCTTCATGGCCTGGTGAATGAGCCTGATGTGTAGCAACCCCTTGCATATACCTACTGTCTTGATGTGTTTGATCTTTGTGAGAGCTGGCAAAACGTTGGTTTGAACTAGACGATCCTTGAACGCAAGTTTTAGTAGTGCCATGACTACCTGACTCTCTGTTCATCAATGTGTGATGATTTTGATTGCAGTGCAGACATCTGAACCTTGAGGAGCACTCCCTTACTTGGTGCGACTCCCTTAAACAATTAAAACACAAATTATTTGACTTTACCTAATCCCGGCGTTGTATCGGTGTCTTGCTCGTTAACACTGGACACTTAAAAATACTATAGATAGCTTGACACACAGTACAGTGACCTTGATTTAAGTTAGCATAAAATGCTATTGTCACTCCAACAGGTGACATCAGTGATCCTTCAATCCTCATGTTTGTTGTTATATGTCTAATATTCGTGCTAGTTAACAGTGTTAGACCTTGATTTGCAGATGACAGTGCTTTGTATTGATTTTTAAGAAATTTCAAAAGTGATCATAACTTGTTAATTTGGTAGCCGCGTGTGCAAGTTCAAACATCAGTCGTGTCTCTTTATCTAACTTGTTCAGTGTCAATTTTAATAAGATAAAACTCCACTCACAAACTGGAAACTTTAACTTATTTAGTGCACCCAAGTTCTCCTTGAATGTGTCCACTTACAGCCTAAAGTTCTGTTGCGACCTTGAAGTTAAACATGGGAAATGCATTGTCATCTCTAAATGTGTAGTAGCTATTGACCTCACTTTTAGGTAACGTTCTTTATGAGTCGCCCAAGCTAATGATTTTAATAAACTTAGCAGCTCACCAGATAACGTCATCAAAAGATATTGAAACCTTTCCACTGGTGTTAAGGTTTTGTTTGTATAAATGAGAGAGACGTACAAGTCATGAAATGTGGTCCAGTCAGTGTTTATACCACTAAATGTGCGCAGTTGCAACTTAGGCAATCCTGCCGACAATGCCTTTACTTGATGTCAATTATTGTTTCCCGACGTGGATGAAGGCTTAGTAATCCGTGCATAAATCTCCTTAACCTGGTAAAAGGTAATGGCAAATTCTTCAATCAGCTTGTCATGTGTTCAACATCAAAGTGTCTCTTAGATTTGCTTGCAGCGACTCCTAACTCAACGTGAGTTTCTTCAAAATCTCTCTTTAAATGTTCCAATTCTGAACAATGTGCCTTAAATAGCTCTACTTTTGTAATGTCATTTTTAACTTGTTATGACAGCTTGTAAAGTCTGTTAACCCGGGCAGTTATCACCTTACACCTAGCTTCGAGCTGTGCATAAGACATGTTGAATGTTAGGAATGAAGATGTAAGATCTAGAGTTGATGTACATGAGATAGTAGAGGAAGCTAGGATGAGATGGTATGGACATGTAATTAGGATGGTAAGGGAGAGGATTACAAGAATATTATTGAATATGAAGTATGTAAGGAAGGGACCAAGAACAAGATGGAAGGAACAGACAGCAACAAGTGTGCAAGTGAGAGGAGCAGAGTAGAAGAGAGTACAGGAGGGAGATGAGGCATTTTACTAAACAGAACCGGCCACAGGCTGGAAACAGTTCCTTATGATGATGATAATATTGTTTCTCACTCTTTTATTATTTTCTGAGCTGTTATTTATCTATTCTCAAACATTCTTCTTAAAATATCACAACTCATTCCTAATTTATCAAGACTAGTTTTTTATTCACTATATATATAGACTCATCCCTTATTTATTCCAAATCATTCCCTTTTAAATATTCTGACTCATATATTTTTAAATTCGACTATTTCCGTATTTATTCTGACCGCTTCCTCTTTAATGTTCGTTCCTTATTTTTTCTGACTTATTACTTATTCATTTGGAATTTTAACTTATTTATTCTGATGAGCCTTTATTAGTTGTAATTTTATACTTTTTAATTTTGATTACAATCTTTTAATAATAAGCCAATCTTATTTATTCGGAATATTTTCTAAATCATTCTGACTCAATATTTATTTTGACTCAATCTTCGCTATTTATCGCGCCTTGATAATATTTATGTATGCCAAATTTCTCCCTACTATTTATTCCTACAAGTTCTTTATTTATTTTTATTCGCCCTGTAATGAATCGATGATTTCATTATTAATTCCAACTAATTCAAACTAAATTTTATTTTTCTGACAATAATCGAAAATTATTCCGAATAATTTCTTAATAATCCCGACACTATAATTTATTATTCCAACTAAATCCTCCATATTTATTCTGTCTTGTCTTTCTTTATTAATTCCAATTCGTCTCTTATCTATTTTTACTCATTACTATTTGTTTTAAGAGCCGTTTTTAAGATATTCCAAAAATTTCCTCGTGTATACATGAGTTGATCCGTATTAATTCTAATTCTTTATTCCAACACGTTCCTTATTTATTTAATTTAAATGAGTGCCTGAGTGTCCATATTTACGATAATGCCACAGTATGTACTTAGCTAAGCGGAGAAGGTGTATACGACCTGTTCTTACTTGAATTTTCTTCTTGGCGTTGTTTCTTAATAATAGATGGATGAATTCCTTTAATAAAAAGCCTGTTTGGAAGGTGTTTGAATAAATAAGGGAAGCGTCTGCATATATGAATTAAGGTCCACAAATTTGGTGGCGATCTAAACTCAATTAACCTCATCAGGCTCCTATCCATTGGTGAAGCCTGATAGCGCCTTCTCGCCTTTGCATAGAAGCGTGATGAGTGGCGTCTATTGTCAGAAAAAATGAATGAATCCTCAAAAACCCCAGAAGAACGACTTACCAATGTATCTCTACCATCCTCTTGAGATGGATTTCTAGAAGAGGAGGCTGGTTCCCTGGAAGTGGATGATTCCCTGAAGGGGGCTGGTTCCATGGAGGTGGCTGACTGACTGGAAGTGGCTGAATCACTTGAGGTGGCTGACTCACTGGAGGTGGCTGACTCCCTGGAGGTGGCTGACTGACTGGAGGTGGCTGACTCCCTGGAGGTGGCTGACTCCCTATTGGATTTACTTACCAATTGTTCTATCTTGTAATACTCACACGCCTTCATTAAAAGATAACGAGTCTTCTCATCGAATACAGATGTTTTCTTCATGTGAGCAACAGCTTCTTGAGTTAACATCATGGACTTGGAATGCTCCGTACTGAAGGAAGAACCTTGTTGACCTGACACGGAAGGTGGACTGGACCGACTGGACGATCTTACAATGTTACCATGAAGAAGAGTTGTTCCTGATGATGACGCTACCAGTTCCAGAGAAGAAGGGTCTTGTTGGCTTAATCCGGAAGGTGGCTGACTTAACGATGTTCTCTCAGATGGGTCTTCTTGTCTTGATAGGGAAGGTGACTGACTTTCTGACCTATACTTATCATTCCGTTTAAGTTTTCTCTTGTTCTTTTTTACACTGGTGGCGGCCGTCATTTCCCCTGGAAAAAAATGTTCATCCCGAACAGGTTGAGTGGACGATGGCAGCCCATCGTCCGGGCACCCAGCGGTGTTAGGGGTGCCCCCTTGTAGCTCACCATCACCTGCAACAAACAGTCACCAGAACAATATTATATTGAGTAAAAAAAAAGCTATTTAACCGATGAGAAAGTATAAAGCTTGCTTTTACAACTAATGGTTTTATAAAAAAAAAAAGGCTAAAAGTTGGCTAGCAAAACGTTTAATAATTTTGCTCATATTTAGAATAATATGAACAGAACTATTTGATTGGTAGATTTGGAGAACTTGTTGTAAAAAAATTGCTACTAAGTACTTCTATACTTAGCTCAATTGAAAAAATTTGAATAACACATTCATTCAACATTGCCTAACTATAATGATTTCTTATTAAGGACAATAAACCATACTCAGTTTTTTATATTTTAATTAGACACAAATTCTAAACTGTTTTAAATAAACCACAAGTAAATATTACGGTTATTGGATCTTGAGAGGGTCTACATACTCACATGATCATAAGAAATAATTAAACACCAACAAGATTTATTATTCAATTTTGAAAGTATGACATTTGAAAACAGTAAATTTAGGTTTACAAAAGGTATGCATTCCATGCACAAACCACGTTTGTTTTCCAAGAAAAAATTCTTTGCTGCAGAAATAATGGTCTAATATAATAAATGATCAAATAGTTCATATCTAAAATCAAACAAAAGTTTCTATGTAACTAGGAAACAAAGTATTATCAACTGTCCCTCAGCTTTACTCCACATCTTATCTACCAGACAAAACAACTTAGCTAACTTTATTCGTAACCTATCAACCAGTATATTCAAAACGTATTAAATTCCCATCAACCTTTCTCTATATTAACCCGTATTCACATCCTATCAACTATTCTCCACATCAACCAGTATCAACATCCTATCAACCAGTGTCCACGCCCTATAATCCATTCTGCTTATTCTATCAAGGCTGGTAGCTTTTAATTTTGTCCCAGAATAAAATGGTATTATAAATGATTATTTTAGACAAGATCTGCACGAAAAAAATGCAAACCCCTCCTTATCCATCCCATTTACGGCTGCCATATTGTACAAATGGTAATACAGTGTCTTGTAAGGAATAAAAAATTAAATCAATAATGGTTTGATCGAGTCCTATTTCTCTTGCTTATATTTGGCACAGCAACATCTTTCTTTGCGATGATGATAAAGAAAAAGCATCAATTATTTCTTCATTAAGAATTGACTCTAACAAGTCTTTCTCTGAAGCTAGAACCATAAGGTTCGAAAGCCATGCATCTCCCATCGCAGACCTGAGCCTGTTTTTTTATTATTCTAACTCGACTCATAGCTCTTTCATTTGAACAACTGATTATGGCCAAAGATAGCAAGGTTGTATTGACAACTTTCAATCTATTGAAGCCTGAAAAACTAATCAAGCACCCATAAGGTTTAAAAAAAACTTTTTTCACACGGAAACTCTTAATTTGTTAAGGTTGATTTTATGTTTCACTTTCAGACACATCATCAACGTCTATGCTGTTCTCCTTTCATCATGATCATTTATCTGAGCTGTGTCTTTAGATTTCTCACTTTTACGAGGAACAAATCATCAATTGATATGCTAGAGTGATTGGCAAAATACATTTCAATGAATGTGTTTAACTCTTCACTTACAATAGTGTGGTTCCAATCGTAAAACTCACAAAGACTTTCTATGTTTACAGGGGAAAGATTATTTGCGTTGTTTCTAAAACTCTTGTATATGTGATATAAACCATTTCTTTTACCATGTCTACGCTATGGTCAGCAACTTAAATACAATTTAATTTTTTTATTTATCTCAATAATATGTTCATCTATACCCAATTAATCAATAAGCATTTTTCTTCTTCTAACTCTTTTTGGAGCTAAACCATGGACGTAATGATTTTTAAGAACTTTTTAGCCTCTCACATCACATTAGACCATTCCTCAACCATTCGCAAGCTACTGATCTGAGTTTTGACATTTTTTATTATAGCTTGTACAATACCATAGTCCAACAACTTACCCTGTAAGCTTACTGTGACGGTATGCATTAGTTTATGACCAAAGCCTTTCTAACACTTAATCCCTTAATAATAAAGAATGGACATTTAATACTTAAGTAGGACTAATAAAAACAGATTTATAATTCAATTACAAATATATATATATATATATATTACCCACATAAATAATTGAATATTAATGAACTTATTAAATTAAAATAAATGAGGAAATTAGAACTAAATATAGTTGGGCGAGGGAAAACAAACAAAAACAAACATTAAGGCACACACACATTCATATGTCATTATACTCAGCTTAACATATATTCAAACATGATCGATTTAGCAAATAATTTAAATATTAAACAATGCTCTTAATAGCTAATAACTTTATACAGGTGAGCACAAATGATCTTTACACTTTCGAAAAGTTATAATAAAGGAAAGGTGCACCCGATTAGCTGGAAACATTTTCCAGTCGATACAGAAACCCTGGAAGCTTTTTTCATAGTTTAAAATGACTCAATATGTGCTCCTCAATTAACACGGCTGAAAACGTTTCGCACACTTTGTTTAGTGTGTCGGCGGTGACGGACTAAACGATGGCTGAGATTCTCTGCCTCAGCTCCAGCAAGATCGTGGCAGAGGTGTGACAAATATTTTGTCTTTCACATAACCCAACATCAAGAAATCGTATGAGGTTCAGTCCGGTGATTGAGTTGGCTATCTGCCCCACGACACTTCGTCGGTACGGTCACGACCAAGCCAGCTCCCAGAGATATGTTTGTTCAGGTACAGCCATGCGGAAGTGAGGCGGTGCCCCATTTTGATGGAAGATGAATTCGATTTAATCTTCTTCAAATAGAGTGAGAGACCAAAAGGTATGCATGTCGAGGTAGGAATGACCTGTGACTGGTTTTTCTATTAAAAATAAGGGTGCGTAAACTTTCACCCTCAATATAGAAGAGAACACATTCACTTTGGGGTAATCTCTCACCTGATCGTTGCGTACAAGTTTAGTAAAAACTTGATGTTAATGTAAATACAAACAACATTGTGTGTATAGTAACAACTTGATGGTATTGTAAAAACAGACAATATTGTCTGGGAAATAATAACTGATGGAAATGTAAATACAGACCACATTACAACAACTGATATTAATGTAAATACAGACAATATTGCCTGTGTAGTAACAACTGATGTAATGTAAATACAGACAACATTGTCTGGGAAATAACATCTGATGGTAATTTAAATACAGATAACATTGTGTGTGTAGTAACAACTTGATGGTAATGTAAAGACATGAAACATTGTGTGAGTAGTAATAACTATAAGGTAATTTCAATACATGCAACATTGTGTATGTGTAGTAACAACTGATGTTAATGTAAATACAGACAACAATGTGTGTGTTTCGTAACAACTGATGGTGATGTAAATAGAGACAATATTGTGTCAGTAGTAACAACTTATGGTAATGTAAATATAGATAACAAATTTGTGTAGTAACAACTGATGGTAGTGTAAATACAAACAACATTGTTTGATTAGTAATAACGTCATGGTATTGTAAATACAGACAACATTGTTTGTGTTATTTTATGCTATCAATGTGACTATAATACTATATACTTTCTTGAATAGCATCTAGTTCATTCATATTTGTCGTATATGAACTTAGCCTTAGACATGTCTGAAAGCACAGTCTGTCTTAAAAAAACAAATTACTTAATTACTTTCGAGTACTGCCACATGGAAGTGTTTATACGTCTATTTCATTTCTAATTATTTATTTGAGATAACAAAGTATCTCTTTACTTATTAATCTGGCAAACTTTTCTTAATGGTGAAATCTTCCTAGGCAATAACCTTTGCATTTACTTCAAATAAACTAAATAAAATTTAATTGTACGATAAATAAAATATAAATAAATAGAATGATTTGTGTCTGTTTAAACTATTTTTGATTATACTATGTTCAGATAACATTGAATTTGTAACAACTTGATGTTCATGTAAGTACAGATATTATATGTGTAGCAACATTTGATGTAAAAAATCTAAATAACTTATTGATGCAACTTTGTGACTTACCGTGGCGTAAATCTCGGCGAATCAGGCGTGCCCGGATACTGCGAAACGCTCCACGGACACGCCGGCCTAGCCCTCCGCAAAATCCACCGAAACACCCTTTGCTCATTTTGGTTTAATAAATATTTTAACTCAATTTCTTTTTCACAATCACAAATTGACATCTTTAATGGAGCTCCTAAAAGACACCACTAAGATTTATATTGCTATGCGACGGATATAATTGCAATAAACAATTGAATTCATAGAGAAGAGCACTCTGAGTAGTTCTGGGGTAGAATGACATTGATATAAGTAATGAATACCCACAATATGGCATTGTGGGGGTATTACGTCATAGCTTACAATTATTTAATATGTAGAAATGTGAATTTTAAACGTTAATACGTATGCATTTATAACTAAATGTATTATATAAGGAATGTTCATGTAATCATTAAAGCTTAAAATGTCCGAACATTAAAGTGAAAGTCCATAAAAATAACACAACTTTAATTAATTACCACCTAAGTATGGAAAATTTTGGCGGCAACTCTAAATCGAAATGATGTTAAGGTAATATTAGATGTCATTATAAGATAGATACCTCCCTAATTAAAACGAACTATAGTGTAATAGTTGCAAAGTAATAAATATTGCTACATCATTATTACATGTTTAATGTAACAAAATGTTTTATTAGTTTTTTTATGTACACTTATGAAATATTATAAGCAGCGATGGGGAATCTTATCTGTGTGTGGAAAGTTGAGGGTGTAGATTTAAAGACTTTATTTATATTATCGAATACCCCTTCCCCTTTCTTCCCAGAGCTGTAGATCTTAGACAATGGGGTTAGGCCAGGGGTGGTGTAAAAAAAATAGATATTGCTCTAAACTGCCCAAATAGAAGGCCATAGAAATAGACAGTTTGCGCTATTATTATTACTGTAGGACCATCACCTAAATTTCTGGCATGATATAATTTTTAGAAGAGGGTTTGTGCCCCTTTCTCCATATGGCTATATCTGAAGTTCACACTCTATCGAAGAGAGAGAAGTATTTTCCACTGTTATTAATTAAATAGGTGAACCGTCATTCTGAAATGTGTTGGTGAGAGAAATTCTTTCACTTTAATAAGTGGGGTTTTCACTCACAGGGCACAACACATTTGAAAATTATGAAGATGTGATTTCTTAGTTAAATTGTCTGGTTTGGAAATACTTTAAATATAAAAGTGTTTTTTAGAAAATCTAAATGTCCGGTGACGGGTTCAAGGGGAGGGGAAGGGGATAACTTCCCGCGTGTACAACTCATCCTAAAAATGAAGTGGTAGTGATTTCTTTGGTAAAATCATTTATGATGGACACACTTTCAATGGAAAAGTGGTGTCTAAGAAAATTTGACTTTTAGAGGGTTTTGTCCCACAGGTGCAATTACTCATCAAATAATGATGGAAATGGGATTTATTTGCTTAAATTGTTTGGGATGAACACACTTTCAAAGGTAAATTGTTTTATGGAATAATTATATCTTGGGGGTTTTATACCCCCAGTCATAACTTTTCAGCTAAAAATGTATTGATATTTAATGTATTCGCTAGCATTCTTATGGTTGGACACACCTTAGATATAAGAGTTATTTGAATTTATGAAAATGGTAAACACTTACACGTTGGAGGTGAGGCCATTGAAACTTCACCAGAAAATATCTACTATTTAAAGCTATTTTATATCTTCACTGCAACTAAATAAAGCACCTAATAAGCAAAGAAAAAATATTAACTTGAATTATTATTGAATAAATAAGCCAAGTTTTATGTACTATCATTGTAGTATGAGTAAGAAAACCAAGTGACAACTTTTCTTGTCATTGTATTGATGTTGCATGATGAGAACTGCTAGTAAAATACGTTAAGGCTTAAAATTAAACTATTTTTAATGTTATTTTGAGTAGTTCCAGCTCCAACTCCAATAAACACATTTTATACAGTAAAGTAGAAACCATGATACATACAAAAAAGAGTAAAATGGTGTAATATTGCAATAGTAGACAAAAAAATAATTTCCAATTTCCAAAATTCATAGCACCGATTAATTTAATTACGGATAGATATCAAATACTGTCAAATGTGGATGCTTTCTTACAGAAAACACCCAATTTGTCGAGTATTTTCTAAACTAAGCCGTGTACAATCATGGTTGTATTTTTAAAATCATAGGACAAGTTTAATCTATCAAAATATTAGTAATAAAAATGGACATGTCAATTTTTACCTTATAATAATTTTGTACGCCTTTTCAAAGTAACACCGTAGGTTACATTGAACACATATTTAAAAGCATTGCGACAGACACACTATTTCAGTTAAGACTTTGTTTAGTAAATAGCTGAATAGAAGGGAATTTGATGAACATTTTGATATAATTGACATATATATAGACTTTGATTAAAAATAAATTGATCAGGATCAAGAAAATTTAGTGACTTAGCTGATTTTCCACAAACTGTTTTATTAAACATAATGTAACATAAAAAACTTTTTGGGTAGATTTTTTTTTTTCGTTTTCTTAAAATTATAAAATTCACACTCTAAGCTATATGCAAGATGTTCTCATTTCACTGTCAATCCTTAATCCAAGTTCAAACCATCAAATGCAATTATGTTAAACTTCATAATGTCACTATTGTTTGCTGTGGGCTCTGACGGTACTTGAATGATATCTTATTCTTCAATATCATCACGGTCTTCAATATATGGCCAAATAAAACCACCGAGTGTATCTGCGATAAATTTAACTATGAACCCAGTTAGATTTGTTCTCTCACCTGTCCAACAAAATGTTTCTTAATCTTCTTCAATAAATGTTGAACATGTACCCCGGAAGTTAATTTTACTGGTAAAACACTAGGTCTTGAATCAGATAACAAGATAGAAACATCCATAAATGGTTCTACATCGGACGACATATCGGAGTCTTCAGCATCAGAGCTAGATGGAATATCACAAGTGGAAGTTTTTTTTACTTTGGTTTTTTTTATTACCAGCCACTGTGGAGGTACCAAAAGTCTTGACATTTATTGATTTTTTGTACTCCTCAAAACCAATACTGCAGCCCGGTTTTACAAATAAATTTGTCCTTTTTGATGCCCTTGCTTTTGGACCCTTGCACAGTTCACTTACTTAGCATTGTCATTAAAACCTTTTCCATTTTCATAGGAGGAGTATGAGCTGGTCAAGATCATCTTCGAAGTTTGGGCTTTTCTCAGCAGTTGCTGCAGGATCAGGAAGCTTATTCAAAACACGTTCTCTACCAAATGGTCTAATACCAGTGCAAGCAATGACATTATATTGTCTTTTGCTTTAGGTAAACACCCACAAAATAATGTGTGCAAACGATTGGACCTCGGTAGGAGATGATTTTTACACACTTATAGTACATATTACTTAATTACATGATAAATAAACTCATACGAATAAGTCAAAAAATTAATTTCATAAAGTTACCGCTTTGAGGTTACTCCTACGAAGCCATAGCGGATGAAACAAGAATTTTACTTTTATTGCGACGTCATTTGTACCCACAACGTTTGAGCTGGTCTCAAACAATAAACTATGTGGCCGTGACGTCACTAAAGGTAGAGGTAATCAATTGTTATTGTCGTTTACGTTTAAGCTAACTTATCCACGATGAAATAACTAGTAACAATAGCTATGAAACTAGAAAATAAATTTAAAATATTTTTATATTTGGTAAAATAAAAAAAAATAGTATGATAGTCATTAAACCTACAAATTTGGTTGAATATTCATTCTTTTGGGACATTGTTTTCTACTTATAGTAGAGAAAATGAAACCTATATTTTGTGACCAAAATAATTAAGAAAATAAAAAGCACTAGTGGAGATTTATGATATGATTTCATGTATTTTATTGTAAAAGTATGTACACTAGAAAATGTTTGCTTTGTAAAAATTGTGCTTTAACAGGAGTGTTTGTATTTTGCTTGTAAAATGTATGTGTTAATTATAATATACATAATAATGGTATATGTGAGTTTTGTATTGGTGCTCCTTGATTGTTTTTATCATTGATACTTTAAAACAAGGCTTACTAATCTATAGAGTAGCGCTGAGGACAGTATTTTTTTTTTAGACAGTTCACCTAAATTAGGGTGGAGAGAGAAAACTGTGACAAATCGCATTTGAAAATCTACCCCTGCCGAATGGAGCTGAGATTGGAACTTTGACCTTCCAGTCAACGGCAGTACAGTCTATTGATGCCTTAGACAATATGACCACCCATATGCACCGGTATTGGTAAGGGTTACATAGGTGGCATGAGTACACTCTTCCCTCATAGTTTTCTTAAGGCCGCGGGCTGGATTCCTGGTCTAGTTGTAATTTATTAACTAATTTAAATGAATATGTATGCATATAACATAGACCTGCCATTTAACCACTATTTCTCTCAACACAACACATGTTTGTTACGCTGTGTTTACAGTATTGTGGGATTCTGGAAGGAAGAACATATTTAACCGTTACTAAAACCATTTTAATACTCTTACGTCAAGTCATGTGATCTGCATCTGTAAATTTTGATAGATATTTTTAAACTAACATTAATAATTTAGTAAAATGTTATAAATGTTGAGCGCAGAAAAATGTTTAGAATTGTATTATACTCGGTTTCTTCAATGCAATATTTCCCCGAGACGGTGGTTCACTCAACTTCACGTGACGAGCTATCATCACCAAGAAATTGATCAAAGCCATTCACCATGACACCAGCAGTAGAGCGACATGATCACCATTACTCTGTATTCACACGACCACTGCTATATAAACTATGTTGGTCAGGTTCTTGCAGGGGTTATATTTTGGAATGGGGGTTGGTGATGGGGATGATCCCACCCCCCCTCATGCCAGCATTAAAATAATCAAATGCATTGAAATTCACACCTTAATATTGTGAAGAATGACAAACACCTACCTTAGTTCTAATGTTCAGAAAATCAGGCAGCTTGAAACAACAATTCCCCAGTAATTAGATTACTGAGTTTAGTAAGATAATAAATTGATAACCATTTATTTATATGAAAATACAAATTTTTTCTAAAACATTTTATGCAAATATAGGTCCTAGATTTTTATTTATTTATATTGAGTCAATGATTTATTATTACATTTTATGTTTTTTTTTACAAATACTTTTTTATTATTATGATTATTAATTAATATTTTTGTATAAATTAGCAATATTATTAATAATAAAATTAATATAAACTAAAATCTTGATTATTAAAAATTATTAAATATATACTTAAAGAAGCCTAATGCAAACAAATACCTCCCTCGAGGTTTGAATCTTGGTCGGGTGAACTGTAGTGACTTTTACTAAATTGATTTCCAATTTCCCACCACGCAAATGCGGGTTCATTTCCTCTAAAATTTAACAACGGTGTTTACTAATCCATTGGCGTAATTAATACTCAGGCGTATAACCCGAACGCGTAGTAAGACGTGGTGATAAGAAAAACCTTGCAATATTACCTATGTAGGCTGCTAAAGTGCACTACCATACAGCAATGTTATTATTAAAACATAAGATCTTGTAAGCCTATATTTTCAGCAATGTTTCATTGTTTATACAATTTTTAATATTTAATCTAAAGCTAGTAAGACAAGTGAAACTCATACATTCATGAAGTATTTAATATTTAAAGAAATAGTAAGTCAAACACAAAAGTGATATAGTATAATATTTATCAAGCTCAAAATGACAATCAGAAGGAAGAAAAGAGAAATATTAGATAGAAGGAATCAATGTCACTTATTCTACCTTCTCCAGCTTACTTTTACTTGAGTGAGTCATTACTCATTAGTTTGGTTATCCGACACTGTCTGGATTAGGCGGACATTATGTTTAGCTAGTCGGTGTTATTTCTACAAATTGGTAAAGTTAAAAATATACTTTTTTTCTCATGTTTTGCAATGATTAATTTGGTCCGATAAATAATTTAAGGTGAGTAGGTTGGGGCGGAATTCCAGTCGTGGCTCAAAATTGTTTCCCTTCAATTTTTTTTCCACTCTTCCTTTACACAAATAAAGGGTATATGCCCTTTTGTTTAATAATTTCCACTTTGTTTCCCCTTTTGTGAAATTTAATTGTTTATTAGGGAATTCATCAATTTAAAGGGGCAAAACTAGCACACCTAAATGTGTAGCATTTTGCATAACAATTATTTTTTTTTCCCTTTTTAAAGGTTAAGTGGTGGTGAAAACTTGTATTGTATAGAACGTTTAGCATTGGTGGTAAATTTTTTAAATTTCTAGTTGTTGTAGTTAAACTATTATATGAAAAACTTTATAACTTCATTATAAATAGTAAAATTAGATAAAGGGTGGTAAGCGTCATTTCAATACTTTTTAGTTAAAACCCAAAAAAAATCACGAAATATTATGTTTGTTTTTTTGATTTATTTAAATTTTTACTTTTTTATAGTTTTTTTTGTATTTTTCCAAATATTCCAAAACCAACAAAAATATTAAAATACTATCAATAGTTTTTTTGGATATTTTTTTTAAATAAGTTTATAAAATTTAATTATAGTTGCTGTGTGAAAAAACTAGCTTTCATTTATTTTTACCATCAAGAAAAATTTTTAGTTTCATCTCTACGGGGAGAGCAAACAAGGGAAGAAATGTTAAATATTTTTTTACAACCTAATAAATTTGAAGTAAATATAAATCTAGAATTTAATTCAGAAAGGGAAATCCCTAATCGTCCCCAGAGAAAGGCAACAATGTCCAATATACTGTAAAACTTATAAAGCTAACAAATGACCACTATACGTGTACAACTGATAAAAAAGCTAACAATGACCATTATACTGACAACTGATAAAGCTAACAATGTCCCTTAGGTAAAAACTGATAAATTTAAAAATGTCCCTACTATACGTGTACAACTGTTTTAAAGTAAACAAGACCACTAAACGTGTACAACGATGAAAGCTAACAATGACCTTTAAACTGTACAACTGAAAAAACTAACAATGTCCACTATACGTGTACAACTGTTTAAAAGGGTAACAATGTCAAATATCGTGTACAACTGATGAAAGAAAATGACCATTATACGTGTACAAATGATGAAAGGAAACAATGTCCAATATAGGTACAAATGATGAAAGTTAACAATTCCACATAAGTGACAACTGAAAAAGTTAACAATGTCCATATCTTTTTACAACTGAGAAAGTTATCAAGTTTTGTTTAACAAAATTTGATTCACTTCATATGGTTAAAAGGCAGTAATACCAACCTTTTTTTTTTTAGCTTACTCCCCTTTCTGAGGTTTGTGCGCTACAGCCCCTAACCCAAATTATTTAAAAATGCAACTGAAATCAAGATAATAACCTTGCAAATACTTTTTTCCCCATTAGTAAATATTACCTCCTTTTAAAAAAACATGATTACAAAAAAAATTTCACTTTTAAGGGGCAAAATTTATAATTCTTATAAATAAAACACCGTTAAAACAAAACAAATTTTAAATTTGGGTTTTACAAATAAAGGAAAAAATGTATTGTCAAAATTTAGAACTAAATACAGTATTTAAAAATTTAAGACCTTTTTTTAAAAATATTTTTTCCCTTTTTTATTACTAGAATTTTCTTGCTTTCGTAACAAACCCATACGCTCCGTACAACTTCCTTTTACAATTTTTTTCCATCCATAAAACGTTTTTCGGGTAGAAAAACTACACGTAACCACAAAGCTTAGAAAAAATATGTTCACTATACGTAGTCCTAAATTCAAAAAAAAGGGAAAACTTACTTTTACAGTATCCCCACAAAAGTTAGGAAATAAGTTCATACAAAATACAAACGTTAAAAACTTTTTTTTTTAACATTATTTTTTATACATAATAAAAAAAATTTACATGATATATTTTTATATCACAAAAAAAAGAAAAATTATTTTCAATACACATACAAAAATTTTTAGAAAATTATGTACAATACCATATCCCAAAAAAATAAAAAAAATTTATCTCCCCACACAAAAATGCCTAAAACAAAGTTTAGAAAAATTTTTAGAATACACATCAAATATATCACTAAACAAATTAAAATCATGCCCATTACAACATACCTAAAAAAAAAAAAATTATAAATTTCACTTTATACAGTGGGGAAAACCAAGGGTATGGCAGATTTTGCAAGTGCCCGGGGCCCACTTAACGGGGGGGACGTCACAAAATAGGTTCTTTTTTACTCAATTATTTAATTTATCTTACTTTTTATCCAATACTTTTATATTTTAAATCATTTTTTAGTTTGTTAAAAAATTAAACTCTAAATGAAGAAAATATTTGTTTTTGACAATGACAAACCCAATGAGTTTTCATACTAAAAATACCTTATAAATACAACTAATTACATGTCAGAACTGGCCGTTGAGAAAAAGCAAACCTAGGGCCAAAGGCCCTAAGGGCGTATTTCAACTTTTTGTTTTGTTTTAAATGTAAAATAATTTTTAAACTAAACACTTTCAAATTTTTATAAAAAAAATAAAAAAATTTTATCTAAATTGGAAAAATTTTAAAAATTTACCAACAACACAATACATTTGTTTATGACGTTTTGGGGGCGCTTTGTTTTTTTAAAATGAAAAAAGAAAATTTTAACGAAAAGGAAAAAAAAAGGGAAAAAAAGGAGCTAAAGGAGTTTCATCACATTTTTATGACAACCCTTTGGTGATGGTTGACACAAGAGTATGTTCAAAAAAAGAAAAAGTAAACAAACAGTGGTATTTTTATGAATTGCGACAATCACTCATCAAAAAAAGGTATAAAAAAAACCTCCCGGGGTTGTGAATGGGGAGCCCAAAATCAGATGGAGTGAAAGGATAAAAGCAATGAACCCGGGTTTAACAATACCTTGAAAAGAGTATCCAGGACATTACAGACGATGGAAATAAACCCAGTGAAATAAAAAGGGACTTTTTTTGATTTTTCTTATTGATCCCAAAGGGGACTGTTTTACGCTGACGATATTAAAAAATTTCGAACCAGAAGTGCAAAACTTTTAGGAAAATTTTTTAGCGTTTGTTGGGACACAACTATATGAAGATTTTTAATTGTCAAATTTTTTTAAAGTGGGGGCCAACATGAAAATATCAAGACTTGAAGAACTTCCCAGAATGTATTGCTCAGTATGAATGAGAGCTTTTCCCAATCTTCACATGCTATCCGATACTGCTCCCCATCGTCACGGGAGATCTAAACTAATACCTTGTTTTGAAAGTCTTAGGGGTCAAAGCTGATTGTGTGTTTTGCTTTTTTATTTGAAAGGAATAAACAGAAACAAAAATTTTTAAGATATCATAGATCAATTGCGTCAGTAAAAAAAAGGGAAAGGTGCATTCATATTTTCTTATGTTACCATAATGTTTAAAAATATAAAATTAATGAGTTTGTCTTATTTTTGGGGCAATATTGGTAAAGTTGTTTAAAAAACAGGTGTCAGGTGTTTGGACAGAGGCGCAATTTGTTTGCCTGGTGCATTTTATTAAACCCCCATTGCGTAATAAAAAAAAAAGACCTTATTTCTTTTAACGTTTTTTAATAATGGGGGGAAATTATGGTCAAAATGTCAAAATTATAAAAATAAACAAAAGGGAAAATAGCTTATTATTTTTATTATTAAATTTTTATCTAAACTCCCCCAAGGAGAAAACAAAATTTTATCCATTCACAACCCAATTAAAGATATTTTTTTTTGATGGGGGCCATCATTTAAAATTTTGGGTTTTCTCAAAAAGGTTCCCTTTTTTGGCAATCCTCGATCAATCGGAATGGTATCTCTGGAAGTAAACTACCATATAAAATCAAATTTAAAATTGGGGCTCATTTCATTTTTCCCAGAAGATTCATCCCTCTCAATTTTCGTGAAGAACTTTTCCTTTTTTGTCCAACAACAAAGTAACACCACCGCTTTCATTATGTGTAATTTCCTTGACGGGAAATGAAAACTTCTTTTTTTTAAAAAAAATTCATTTCCTCGTAATTTTCAAAACTTGTTTTTTTTTTTGCATTTTATGGCTTCATTTGGTGTAAAATCTTTCGCCGAGCGGGCATTTAAATTTTCGACGATAGATCATCACCTAAAAACCCATGGGGGAGATGCTGCAATAAATGAATATTTCTGTCGACTACCAACCCCACCCTTTCAACTTTTACCCCCAAGCACTTCTTCCAAAGCTTCATTTCAAACTTGGGTTCATGTTCAACACCATATCGAGCCCTAAATTTCCAAAAAAGTTCCATGTAACATAGTCTTTACTTGATTTCCCTTCGATGTGGTTGTCTCATTTTCAAATGTTACCAAACCCATAAGCTGTACTCGCTTCCTTCGCTGTCTTCCCATTCTTCATTCACTTTGTTCGACCGTTTCAAAAAATCAAGGCTTTCCTCTGCTCTTCTGTCAACGAAAACTATAAATAAAATGTTCTTTCTTCAGATTAAGTCTTTTTCATTGGGGTCATTTAAAAATTGGAATGTCAAACCCCATATGCCATCGGGCCCTAAAGACTTCTTTTGTGGTTTTCTAGGGGGGGGTACGAAATTTTCCGCTTGTCCGCATTTAACGTTTAACTTTTCGTGTGAAAAACCCTTTTAGTTTTTACACCCAGGACTGACAATAGCCATCTTTTTGTGCAGAGTCTTGTAGTAAGGCCCTTTTGTTGGGAAGTTACTGCGCTTTTCGCGAACTTGATAAGACCCCCTCAAAGCAAAATTAATGCGCTTTCCGCCGAGAATTTGGCAACTACACTTTTAAACACCTGAAAATTTTATTACAACTTTAAAATTAGGCTCTGAGCATGGGAATGCCAAGGAATTACAGCACAACTAATTTTCCCCCATAAGCCATATTTTATCAACTTGGACTAAATTTTTTCACCTTTTTTTGGGGTCCTGACAAAAATATCCTCGCTCCCCACACCGAAAATGATCACCAAAAACAAACGGGGGCCCATTATTTTATGTTTTCCCTTTAGTGGTTTGACATTTTCATGAGGGGGAAAGGTTGTACTTGACGATATTTTATTGCCTCAGTTACAGCATATCGCATTCTTTAAAAATCTTTGTGAATGGGGGACCTAATAATTCCCGGAATTGTACCTATTGGCCCTTTTTCCCCTTTTCCCAATTTCCTTTAAAACCCCATTCACATGTTGCGAAGAATAGATTTGCCATTCAATCTTTTTTTTATCGAAATCAGGGCCCTCGGGTTGGCTAGGGTCAAAATTTTATGACACGTGTCCCCTTCCTAAAAAAATAAATTTAAATCCACTTATTAATCAATACATATGGTAAAGGGAAAATTTATTAATATTAAAATTTTTTTTGGGTTCCCAAGAAATAACGGATTATAAATTTAAAAATTTTTTGAGTTACGATATTAACTAATTGTTTAAAGCCTATGTTTAAATTACCTATAAGTTCGCTACAATTCCTACATTGGTCCCCCTTTTTCTTGAACCCCCCAACTTGAGTCGCTTCCATTTCAGTGGCAGTTTTTGTCCAATTTTTTTAGCAAAAGTGCTTTTTAGTAGGTTTTTCTTGAGAAGATGCCTTTCACAAATAAGCAATAGGAGTTCGAACCCACATGTTAAACACCTTTTTTTGTTTTGAAGCCCCAAATAGCATGCCTAGTTCATAAACAAAATTTAGTTAGGGTATTTAACTACAGGACCATTAAAAAAATTTAAACGAAAAGCAAAGCAAAATTGAGTTTTAAAATTTATTTTTGTAATTACTAATTAATTAAAAAATATCTACTCAACACAAAAATTTTACGTCTCAAAACATTGTTAAATAAAATTTCCCCTCCTGAGAGAGCGCGTATTTGCTTTTTTTAAAATCTTTTGCACCATACTCCCTGCAACAACATTAATTTTGGTCACCCCCTTTGTCCACATTTCCGGCTTTGACAGCCAAAAGCTGCCCTCAGGTGGGGGCCTCATTCATCCAAAACAATGCTTCCTGGGGTTTACCCACTTCTTGGTATCTTTTGGGAACATAGGATTTCCCATACAAGACATTCTAGTACGCAGAAACTCTTCCATCTAAAAAAAACCTTGGCCGTTTAAAAATGCCCCCATCTTTGCGGTATTAAATTTATTTGGGGATTGGGTTTTCAGTACGGAGTGTTTCGAGAAAAACCCACACATTTGCATGCAAGTGAAAGTGCTGCAGAAACCATTCCTTGTTTCGCCTGTAAAATCATATTTGAAAATGTCAGTCGAACCCTTTTTGCTTATTTCTTGAATACATTCCAAAAAGTACTGAAAACGACTATTCTGCGTCCTTCTATGAAAGGGTTTTTAAAAAAAATTTGGGCCCTGGGAAAAAAAAACAAAACAAATGTGCCTGTAGCTTGACGTATTTTTAAAGCAAGGAATGGAACTGGAAAACCGAACCATAAATTAAACTGATACTTTAGCATGGAAATTGAACCCCGGGCCTTTGCTTAGCACTCACGGTCAAATTTCCCTGTAATGTATTTAATTTTCAACTAATTTAATCTAGGTAATTTAAAATTTTCACCTTCCCACTGCATGATTGTCTAATCTTAATTTTTTGCCTGTGATTTTAATTTGCATTTATTTTATTCATTTATATTTTTAGATATTGTATTTCGCTTTAATTGTATTTTTATAGGGGACCTGCATTTAAAAATGTTTAATTAAAACAGGGGGAGCTTTGGGAACAATTTAAATTCAAAATTTGAAATTAAATTTTTTGTTCCCTAAAAAAGTTAACACTAAAAGTGTAATGTAAAATTTTTGTTTGGAAAGACAAGGGGCTGTGGCACACTTCGGGAAAATATCCAATTTAACTTTTGTTTCTGAATTTAAAATTAGTCAATGTATGGGATTATCAGAGATGGGGGTAAGGCTATCTAAAAAGTGGAGGGAGAATACTTTCAATAGTGTCACCTCATTAACACAGGGTGGCATCTCTGAATATCGAGGGGGGTATTTGAAATGTATCGATTTTGATTTCCGAAAAAAAAGTTTTTTTTATGTAAAAATAATAATTTGAATAAATAAATCATTGACAAAGTTTTTGTTTAATTTTCTTTGGGATTCTTTTAATTTTTTTATTAAAAAACAACACCTATTTTACAATTTTGTTTTAAAATTAAACCTTTTTTTGTTTTTTTTTACTAAAGTTTTTTTTGAGTTAATCAAAAACTACATAATATATTATTTATTATTATTATTTAGCACGCGTCTTACTACCCCCTTCGGTTTTACCTAAATACAATTAGATAAGGATTGGAATTGGGGAAAGGTTTAATTAGAGGAAGGAACCCGCATTTGCGTGGGGGGAGGTGGAAAACATTTTTTAAAAAAATACCCCCGTTCAACCCAACCCAATTCGAACCCCGATCCCCCTCCTCAGCATCGAGCTTAACAAAACTAGCGCTTGCCAAAAACGCCACCAGGGGGTCATCATAATATAAAGAAAAAATTTCAGGGAAAACTATTTAACATACATTTATGACTTTCATTTTTTTTTTAATTCCAATTTTCGCACAATGAATACATATATTTAATAAAAGTTTTGTTTTTGCCCCACAGCAAATCAATTAATTTGTAAAATTGGGGGGATATGAGGAAAAAATTGGCAATTTTTTTTTTCGCAAAAAAGCACACACAATAGTAATCCATGTTGGGAAATAAAATTTTAAATTTAAAAAAAAAACAAAGGTAAATGGCTTGTTTCAACGCAGTTTAGATCTAACGATGACCTCTAAAACTTTTTTTGTTATGGAAATTTAAATTTGTAGAAGTAATGATTTCATAACGTAACTCCATCCCTGACTTGAAAGCAAGATTTTAAAAGGGATTTAAAATATTTTTCCCCAAAATTGGCCGTAGCTTTTATTATATTATATTATTTCACACTCCCCCCCCATACAAATTTTTAGCATTTTCTCAAAATTTAATTTCCTCATTTTTTGTCCTAGAAGTGTAGTTTTAAAAAAGAAAGCCGGAAGGTGAAATAAAAAAAATATATTCTCATTTCAACCCTATAGTTACTTCAAATGAAGACAGCCCCAAAATAAGACACGTCTTTTTTAGCCGATTTTTTTAAAAGGTACCCGCCATAAAAAAACCAGTGGTGGGCGTGTTTTTTTTCTACTATTGGAGCCCTTTTTATCATGTTTGACTTTTAATTTTTTCAAAAATTTGAATTCCACCCTTTCCCAAAAGTTTGTCTAAAATAGTAAGATAAACTTTTGCTTTGACTTACAATTGATTAAAAATTTCCCTTTCTGAGCGGCTTTACCATGAACCTCAAAAAATGGTTCTGTCATGGCAGGGGCGGGTTCCCCTATGCCAGATTTTTAAATTGATACCTCTGTAAGTTCAAATACTAAAAATATAGTTATAACTATAGATATCATAGTAGTTTTAGACTTTATCCCTTTTCTATGAATGTGGCACTCCTATTAACGTATTAGGGTGGGCAAAGGGGATGCCCCGGAAAAAATAGTTTTTTTTTTTGCAATTTTTGTTCAAACCCCTTTTTTTTTCGCAAATTAAATCAAAATTTCTCCGTACAAACATAGATTTAATTTTCTTTACAAGGGGATTCAACAGTGTTAAATTTTGTATGATTGTCCTAAATTTTTTGAAAAAATTTTTCTTCCCGTTTGAAATGTTTTCATTAAAGATGCTATCTCATAGCAGATATTCAAGAAAGCTGTTATATTGCCATGTAAGAAAATTAAACGATGTCTTCATGAAGCATTTGATTTTTAAAAAAATTTGTTGTGAAAAATGCAAAAAAAAACTTAATTTTTCCCCGCGTCCTCTTCCAGCCCACCTTTAATTGTTCACTAAATAAAATTTAAAAAACTAAATGAAATGAAAACTAATATTTACATTTTGAATACAGTTAGTCTTCGACTAATCGCCGGGGATATTCCAAAAATCTTCTGTAAAGATGCGCTGCTAGGGCCCACTAATTTTTGAGTTGAATAATTTAAATTTTTACGCTGCAGTGGGTACCGAAAATTTCAGATAAGATCGGTAGGTTGCCCAAATGGGGAGGGGGTTTTATCGATAATATTTTAAAAATCAAAATTAAAAAATTATTGGAGGCCCCATATAAAATAAATTTGTTTTAGTAAGATGCTGTGGTCCTTTCGTCTTAGGAACTATTAATTTGGTTTTATATTGTACAATTTTTTTTGCACTTTAATATTTATTATAATTTTTTTTCTCAAAATTTTCAAGCAATAAAATTTTTTGCAAGTCGACAGAGAGCGATTATTTATTATTATTATTATTTTATTAAAAAAAAAAAAATTTTATTATTATTTAGCACCGCGTCTTTGAAAACCCTTCGGGAATACCACTTACGTAATTTGTAATGGGAAGGTGATTGCGAATGAAAAAGGAGGACCCCAGTTTTCATTGAATCCGAACCACGTGGAGGGGTGGCATTTTCCCCCATTCACAAAATTTTGTGAATTGAAGAAGTGTTTTGGGAATCAATAAACCCTTGCCAGGACCAAAGGATTGAACCCCCGGGCCTCCAGCACGAAATCCGGATCTTACCCCCAGACCACCCGGTCACCACTGATTATAGACCCCACCATTAAAAATTTAGAAACCCCTTTCTTCAGAAGAAGGGGACAAAATTGCAATCCAAGTTTTTATTGCTCTTGAATATTAGGTTTTTGCTCGCTCAGAAATTTTCCCCTCTGTGTATTTAAGTCCTTGCCTTTACAAAGCGTAAACCCGTAATAAAAAGATCAGTTTTTAAAAACTTTTTTTTTTTTTATAAAACTACAAAATCAAAACCTATAAATTGTATTTTTGAAAATTTCTGACAGTAGAAAAACATTAAAAACCAAATTTTTTATCCCGCCATGATGTTTTGGGGGTTTTTGGGATTGATCATTTCCCAAAATCACGAAATTTATAACTCTTTTTTTAAATATTATTTTCCCATAACCCTAAGTATTTTAAGAAATTGGAATATAAAAATTTGGTTTAAAAATAAAAAACCCTATGCTTTTCCTTACATTTTGCATAATTAGTATTTTTACTGTACCAAAAAACTAAAGGGGAAAAGTGTAATTATCTGAATATTTATTCTAGAATATTATTTTCATCAAATAATACAGGTTAATTTTTCAAACATTTCAAGTATTAATTATTTTCACATAAAACTTGTATTTTTTTAAAACAAACCATTTAACCCCAAAAAAATTTTAAATTTAATTTAAAAAATTAATTAATTTAATTTAATTAATTTTTAATTTTTCAAACTGTTCAAGTATTATTTTTTCCATAAAACTTGTATTTTTTTTAAACTAACCATTTAACCAAAAAAAATTAAAACAAAATATTTCCATACCCTATTTTATTTTTATAAGTCAGGGAACGAATATTATTCTTAAATTAAATTTATGAATTTTTAAAAACAGTTTTTGGGTTTTAAAAAAAACCTTTGTTATTTTTAGGGGGGGGGGGGGGGACGGACGGGGAAATATTTAAAAAAATTAAAAATTAAAAAAAACATATAAAAAATAAATTTTTCTAGGGGTGAGGAAAGAAATATTTATACAAAAAAATGCTCTCAATTAGCGTTAGATAGATTATAAAACCAAAATGAAATTTTACATTTAAAAAAAAATACCGTTAAAGCACCTTGGTGGGAGATTCGTGAAGCATTCAGGGGGGGCTATAAAATAAAATTTCTATTTTTAGTGGATACGTCCTTTTTTCTGAATGTGAAAACAAAGGGTATTTTTCGAATGTAGGTACAGACACATTGTTACCTAAATTTTGGTGTGTTTTAAAAAATTATGATAAATACAGAATATAAATGGCCAGTATCATTTTGACCAATTCACATTTCTAAAAACTTAAAAAATAGTCCCCAGAATCACCAATCCATAGTTTTCTTCCCCTTATTCCAAATTTTTTTTCTTCGAGGCTGTGAGGTTAATCTTCTTTTTTTCCCCTTCTATGGGCCACAGTTGTTTTTCTTGTCCAACGACCTAATTTTTTTTTGCTCCTTTTATAAAATGTGGTCAATGTACTATTTTTTTCAACTAAGCGGCCACGATCTTCAAAATTTTTACCGAAGGGATGACCGGTGGAAATCGAAGGCAAAGAAGCAGGAAGGGTTAGCCTGCTCGCTGCCATTCTTTCCTTTCCTAAACCCCTCCCACGTTCCAAAGCAAAGTGACTGGTCCTTTGCCAGTGAGGGGTTAGCGTCAGCAGTTGCTACCTCTCAGGGTTTAAAAATGATACCCAAAATTTTTTGTGTTTTTGACCCCCCCCAAAAAAATTATATAATTCGATTCACAAAACTCCATTCTATGTTCCTAGAGTTTGCCCTCTATTTCCCTCCCGGGTTTAGGTCTTTAACGACAACTCAATATCCCTTTTTAAACTTCTCTAAGGGCAAAATTTCATATTTTAAACTATTTTGACTCCACTTTATTATAGAACATAGAAAAAAGTTTTGTATTTATCCCCGTGAAGACCAAAAAATCGATACAAATAAAGTTTAAACAAAATCGGAAAGAGCTGAACACTTGATGACACTGCTTGGCTCCCCCATGCAAGCCCCCTTAACGAATAGAGCTAGACAAAAAAAACAAAGAATTAATTTGAAAAACGACATTTTTGGGTTTACAAAATGAGAGTAAATCAAAATTTTCGGGTATAAAAAAAATACTTTAATTATATAGAATGATTAAAAATGATGTAATTTTTAAACCCCTTTTAAAATATTTGTACATTTTAAAAACCCCTTTTATTTATTATAGTAAAACATTTTATTGTGAAGTTTTGATAATTATACAAAAAAAAATTTGCCCCATAAAAATTTAATACTTTGCCTTTCCCGGGTATATAAAAACTATAAAAGCAAGTCCAGCCCGTTGTACCCTGAATTGT
>JBCFYV010001859.1:0-75389 GCA_039000515.1 Timema cristinae | reverse complement strand
TGCCTTTTTACATACGGCCGAAAGGTGGCTTTCCAAAGGAAAATGTTTGTGCCATTTCTTCGAATTATTTGACACAGGTTCTGAGATTCTAGACACGCCTGATCCTGATTTAAGTGAGAATTTGAAGCAACGCAAGTTGTAACTTGCATACCTTACAGATATTTTTGAAAAAATGAACAAAGTCAATATAAGGCTTCAAGGAAAACAAGATGAACCTTATCAAGGCCAAAAGAATTATTTCATCATTCATCGCCAAGTATGATATTCACAAGGTAAATATTGGCTGTAAAGATCTTATTCAGTTTCCGACCCTTAAAAAGTGTTCAGTGTCAGATAACGAGACTCCTGAACTCCAGAAGAAAAAATCCTAATTTTTACTGATCACCTTGACAGATAAAAAACTGACATGGAATCAAGATTTGAAGATTTGACCATGTTGCAAATTCCGGATTGGATTCTAGATCCATTCTCATTTGAAACTGTGAATAAGCTTGATAACTCTTTGCAGACAGAGTTTCTAGATCTGAAGTATGACTGTGAGGTGAAAATCATTTTCAAGCAGAGCAGTTACGAGTTAGTATGGGTGAAGCTTATCGACACTTATCCACAACTGTGGGGAAAAACTGAACCACTTCTCATCTCGTTCCATCAGCATATTTAGTTGAAAAAGGATTTAGTTCTGTTGTCCAGCTCCTCACAAAACAGAGAAATAAGTTGGACATTTGCCTCAAAGGAGACTTGCGCCTGAACTTGACGAACATAGAGCGGATATTCAAGCTTTAACTGAAATCTACCAGGCTTAAGGCAGCCATTGAAAAGGTAAAATAAAACAATAACATAGTTTTCAAACTTTCATTTATTTTTTCAAATTTTAAACTGTCCAACTTTCTTAATTCTTCCAGATTCCAATTTAAAAATGAAAACATGTACTCGTTTTTCAAATTACTGTCAATGATCTTAGTTAATTATTTCACTTTCTTTGTTCTTAAAAAAATCTGTAAAAAATGTACATTTTAATATATTTTTTTCTATTTTATTTAAGAGTGACCGGATAAAACTGCTTTGGTTGTTTTTAAATAGGGTAATAAAATTTTTTAAAATAATAAAACTCTTTATTATTTACACTTTATTTAAATTAAAATTGGGCATACAATGAAAATAAAAAGGGGGGCAATGGGTTTAGTAAACCCAAAAGGGGGAAGGGGCCACAAAAGGTTTGGGGAACCACTGGTCTAAGCAACACCATTCATTTCTTATAATGGATTTTATCTATTTTTTTCTTTTTTTTGGGGCATTTAATGTACATTCTGAAACCCATTTTTTTCCTTCTTTGGCCCCCGGGCTTACTAGGCCTGTCAGGGGCCTACACCGGGGGGAGTTGGGGGCTGCCGTCTCATGTTCCAAAGAAACCTTTTTGTGGTGGTACCTTTTCACTCACTGACTACAGGTCTACAAATACCAGCTCTTCGTCCCCAAAACCCCCCTGATCTCAGCCCTCCAAACGGGGAGCCAACTGACCGGGCCCTGTTTCGAGCTTGTTGGGTTTTTGGCCCTGACCAGCCTCCTTCACCCATCTGCACCTGACCGGGTTTCCCTTTGGGGGTTCACCCAACCCCCACCAGGCTGCTCAGGCCCCGGGGTCACCACTTGCATGAGGACAGGAGTGAGTAGGAAGACTAAGCGGGTCCACTAGGTAGGCCCCTTGTATTGCGCATCATTTTCCCCCTCTATATAAAATGGTGGAAGATAGAGGAAGATTAGCACCCTACAAGGGGCCCCGGGGGCGCCAGTTACCAAAAAGGCATTTGGCCAAAATGAAATTTTTAAAAACCCTTTCGGTTATTTTGGGAAATAAAGGGTACGTTAGTTTTTTCATCTGAATATGATAGAACAACTGATGCAAGGTAGTTACAATATTTCTAAAACATTGAAAATATCCTACATACAACTAGATCAGAAATTCAAAAAACACTATATCACCTTTTTTTATATATAGATTTCCGAATTATTTCCCCTTGTAATATATCTCAGGGTCATAAATTAACGAAAAACAATAAGAAAATTTTATTCCAAAATCGTTTACCGCGGTAAAATTATATGCTACATTCAAATTAGGGGACTTTTGACAATTATTCCGAAAGGAAAAATGAAAGTGGAAACCAATATTCAACTCACCCACTTTAAATTTGTCGAAGTAACGCCCGATTTTCGTTTAGCGCTACTGAATATATATGAACATATTTTTTTTTTATTTTTTGTATTTAAAAATTAATAAAATAAATAATAGGACCATTAAATAAATTTTGCCAGTAAATATCACAAAGGTAAATATATATAGCCCGCCACATATTGAAAAACACAACATAACAAAATTTATTTAAGTCAATCCTTGTGTTCCGTTTGTGCTCATATGTGCCCAAAAAATGAAACCATTGAAATAACTATCATATTTTTATAAATTAATTATATCTATGATAAAATAAACTCTCATAAGCGTTTACTTAGAACCAGTGGCGCACCCATGCCCCCTAATAATTTCAATAAAAAAAATAAACTATTTACTTTATAACTAAAACATAAGACACAGAAGATGATCGGATACATAGGCTCCTTTTTTAAGATTTGGTTAAAAAAAACTTTATATTCAAAACACACACATATTAAAAGTGCCACTTATATTCTCATTTGAAAAAAGCACTACCATAATACTTTCATACATTGATACAAGAAAATGTAATATAGCTAGTAGCCCCATTCTGGTAATTAAGTTCGTTTTAGTTTTTAATTAACTTAACACAAGATATGAGTTATTAACACCCGAGGACCTCGCTTATAGAGACTTCAGAACACTCGCACCCCACCCAATTTCGGTTAAAATTAATACTAAAGTACTTCGAACTGACAAAGCTACCAGAGCGTGTTATTCAACACATAACATATATTGACTTAGACCAGGGGGTTTTCTCACAATTTTAGACCGAAGGAGCCTTTGTACGAGAAAAAATGAAGGGCCCTGAACTCTCATAAAAATTTTTTACACTAGTATTATGATCATTCAATAAATACATTTAAATCTCAAAAAATTCTTTTATAATTTAATTCTTGAATGAATATAAAAGAAGAACTACATTACACCCCGACCTCCGCGTCACTCAAAAAACAAGTTATATTTTGAGTGCGATGACATATGAGACCAGGTAGCTTACAGCGTTAATACCAACGTACCAGTTTTTTTATTGAAGTTAGACTTCTTTAGGCGCGTTATGAAAAAATGAAGAGAGTGAAATTTTAAGTTTGCGCGTGCATCACTGAAAACACAAAAGTAACAGGTAGAAGGTAAACCGATCACTAAGTCTCGAAAAAAAAAAAGCTACAACAAAATAGAAATAGAACCTCTGTTGGGTCGCGCATGTTGGTACGCTCGTCGCCTCTGATCATTGTTTTCATATATATAATATTTATCCACATTTTTTCTAGTTTCTATATTCACAACACGTGTTTTAGTTTCATTACAAGTGAAATTATATATGTGCAAAATAAATTATATTCAGTAGTGATTTAAATTGAATATTTTGATTAATATTATTTACTATTCGTAAATATTAGTGAAAAAAATTGTGCTTATAGACTTTTTCAAGTGCTCCAATATAATTGAGGTTAACTATTCGTTTTGTATTATTTATTGATATAAATTAAAACATTATTATTTAACATAATTAATACTAAATATTATCATTTTATTGTAATTAATTATTTGCATGAAATTTAAAAAAGCTTTTTTTTTAATGATGCCAAAGAAGTTATAACTTCTTGCGCGCGTACAATAAGTACACACACCCATTTTCTTTGTGTATAGAGGTGTAATTTTTTTTATCACGTAATATAGAAATATTTTGTTAACAACACATAAACCGTACTGAATGTTGATTTCCATACACAGTCCGACACTTTATCTCAGTTGGTAGCGTGTTTGCATATGAGCTAAGGGTCCCGGGTTCGATTCCCGGAATGTCCGAAAAACGTATCATTGGTTGACTGCGCTTTTCCCTTTCACAATGATGAATTAACTGTCAGGGGGCTGGATGTTAGTTTAGTTTGTCTGACTCTGAGGAAATGATCTACATTCTACGGTGTGTCTGTCGATAGTTTTATATCCAGTTGTTACTCATTGAGGGTGAACTGGGAAAGAGGGAAGGGTTGATAGGGCAGGGTATACCACATTTCCCCCCCCCTCCCCCCATCGAAATGTGCCTTCCTCCAGTTTGTTAAACTTCCCTCTGATATACTTGAGTTTGAAGTTGAAAGATGGTTTTCCATCAAACTTCAAAAAGATTCTATAACAATCTATTATTAAATTTTTAAATGCTTAAGGGTCACCCCAATAGCTTTTAGTGGCATTCCATTTTCAAATATTTTCCACTGGCTTGGGGTCAATACCCTAAAAACTCCTTAAAAATAGTTTTTTTTACAAACTACCCTCGCCCGACACTAATAAAGCTTCGCCGATACTCTTGATAGTCATCACAATAGTTGTTTTTTTCATTGTGACTTACTACCCGTTTGAGTTGTACACATACATCAATTTACCCTAATGAACTAGGAATGAGGAAGGTGACATTTTTTGATTGAATGTACCTAAATTTGCATATATTGAGAGTGGGGAACCATTTTAGGGAAAAAATACCCTTGTTATAAAACCCCGGGTGGGATTTGACCTTCAATCTTAGAGGACAACTTTATTTCCAACTGAGGGGGGGGGGGGGGGGGGGGGGGGGGGGGGGGAGTATAGGTGGAGGACACACATTTATCTCCAACTTTGAGGGGGGCATATATTATTACCAACTTATATAACATAAATGTAGCTGAATCTAATATTACCCTTTAAAATATGTTTGCCCCACTCAGTTGAACATTAATTAAATTCAAGATTTTCACTATATACAAATTGGTTTATGAATAGGCCTACTTACAAGAGGGGTTTTTAAATTTATATTGAAAAGTTAACACATAATTTAAGTGAACACTTAAAGTCACCAAATAAACCCTTTAAATTTTTTCATTAACTTGCGTACTATATACATTTGTTCATGTATACAATAAACTATTTTCTTTAAAAAACATATTTATAAGTGTGTCATACAGCCACGTGATTTATTAAATTTAGAAATAATGTTTCTAAAGTATGTTTTAAGATGGCACGGATAACTTTTACTATATCCACCTTGCATGGGGAGATTTCTCTTCCATACTTTCTGTCCACATTAATGAAGCAAGAACAATTTGTTTAATAAGCTATAAAATGAATATGTTTAAATCTTGCAGTAAATAAAATTATTTAAACAAATCATTAAATTCACTATAGAAGAGGACTTTTCCATAAAGTAAAACTATTGGGGGTGACATTTTACCCGTCATGAAATCACTTACTATTTTTTTTCGTAAATCTAATATAATGCCTAGATTCACGGGTGATATTTTTACCCTTGGGGTAACATTTTCGGAGAAACCACAAATAAGGGCGATTTTAATTTTCTTTTTTAAGGAAAGTACAGCAGTTTAGGGCTGAAGGTTCATATTCATCAGGTGAAAAAATGTTCTGAGCAAATAAAATACGAATCATGAAATCCATTTTTTCCCTTTAGTTCAGAAGGGAATACATCTTTGTCTGACATCAGAATCTTAAGGGAAGTCATATATGTCTTAGATATGTCCCTTTGAAATTTCTTTATAGCATACAGAACGGTACAACGCTTTTACTGGCATTTTTTTTAGTTTCGGTATGGGCACTTTTCGTAACCCCTTCACGCATAAATAATAAGAAAGCTTACAATAAACATACAAACATTTACTATTCACATTGACTTTGGAAGCATACTTGACATAAATAAGAAGTTAGTAACGAGCACACCCGCCTCTTTTGGCGTGGATAGCTAACGCGTTTAGTCGTGTTGAGATCTACTGCTGAGGACGGGGAGATCGAGGTTTAAATCTCGGTCGGGTGAACTGGGGGTGGTTTTTCCTAAAGGGTTTTTTCCACTCTCCCTCCACGCAAATGGGGGTTTTCACTTCCTCTAATTCAACCTTCCCAATTCCTAATCCATTAGCGAAATTTAAAGTACTTAGGCGTATAACACGAACGGATAGTAAGACGTGGTGCTAAATAATAAAAAATAAAAAAGTACGGAAACTGCAAAGTCACATGATCTGAACAGAAGCAAGCTTGGCTATTTTCACGAGCAGACGTAACAGCAGCGCTGCGTTTTTTAGGGTGGAGTGAATGCTGGCAGGTAAAGTGAACGAGCCTACCCTACAACCTAGTAGCCTTAGTAAAAGGGAAAGGACCCATCAAGATGACCAAATAAATCTTAGAATTTGAAATTTCTCAGTGAGTTGAGTAATGGTGGGAGGAAGGGGAGTTGGGAAGTCAACATTTCCAAAACTAATATATTTAATTATTTATTATTATTAGCACCCACGTCTTACTACCGTTCGGGTTATACGCACTTACGCAAATGTGTAATGGTAGGGTGATTGTGAGATGAAATGGAGGACCAACAGTTTAACGTGGAATCCGAACCAGGTGGAGGCCTGGCATTCTCCACATTCTCAAGATGTCTTGTCAGAGGTGAAGGAAGGGTTTGGTAATCAGATAAATCTGTTTCTGGACCGGGGATTAAACCCCGGCCGCCAGCACAGAAGCCCGGGACACCTTACCCCTAGACCGCCAGGTCACCAATATATTTAATTACTTCTCTGTATTGTAAAGAATTTAAATTTATTAATTAGGTACGGGAAACAATACAAATAGACATTTACAATAATAATAAAAATTTAAAAATAATAATTATTATTATTATTATTTAAAATTGCATTCTAAAGAAAATAGTGGTGTTGGAGTATAATAGAGAAAAAAAACTTTTTGAGATGAGGAAAAAAATAAAATTTTGACAGATAAATAAAGATAAATCAAATCCCAGATATTCAAAATAACATTAGACTCTAAATTTCTCAAAGTGGGTTGGGAAAAAGGGGGGTTCAAAATCTACAAAATTAATAGAAACTACTACATCTCAGTGCAGTGTCGTTAAAAATTGAATTTTTGGCATGCCCGTAAATGCACCACTCTAAATAACTATTAAGTCTGAACATTTTAAAATGTAACTCCATTTAAATCAAGGGAGGGGCGAGGGGATTTTTAAAAAAAAACCTTTTATCTATAGTTGAAAATCGAAATTTGGCTGGCAGGTAGAAGTACAACTATAGATAAAGAAATTTTTCTTAAAACTATGTGTTTAAATGGGAGTTTAAAGAAATTATAATTGGAGAGGAGAAGGGAAAATTTTCAAAACCAATATAAACAATTACTAACAGAAAAAATTTATTTGATAAGCTGAGGTGCTTATTTCTAGAGTGATTCTTTCAAATTAATTCATGTTTAGTTAGTAAATTTAAACCATTTCTTTTTTGGTGTTTTATTTTAACAATGTCTCCGCTTAAGCGAGCAAATATTATTATTATTATTATTATTATTATTATTATTATATTAATTATTATTATTATTATTATATTATTATTATTATTATTATTAGCACCGCGTCTTACTACCCGTTCGGTTTTACGCACTTACGCCCAATATGTAATGGTAGGGTGATTGTGAGATGAAATGAAGGACCTACAGTTTAACGTGGAATCCGAACCACGGTTGTGGCTTTGGCATTCCACATTCTCACAAGATGGCTTGTCAAAAATTAGTACAAAACCTTGGCAATGTAAAAAGTTAAACATACAAAAGTGCTATTACAGTAAATGGATGTGTGCTATACCTTGGGAAGTAGTAAATTGAGAAAAGACTTATATATTTGAAAACGGTAGTATATACTATTTAACTAAACACTTACACACCTCGCCATCTATTAGCATCACTACAAATCTTAACGAATGTTTCCGGAGACAGCAAAACAATTTTAATAAATGGTCTAAAAATTAACTTTTCAAAAAGTCGTTTTGGCCTAAAGGCATTTGGCCTAAAGGCATTTGGCCTAAAAGGCGTTTGGCCTAAAGTTTTTTGGGCCTAAAGGCGTTTAGCCTACACTTTTGGCCAAAATGCCTTTTAGGCCAAATGAGGGGTACCCGAGGACCCGGCCACAGGCTGGAAAAAGTTGATGATGACTTTCTGAACCAAATGATGCACGACTTATAAACTATTTAAATCTATAACACTCTCACCACCCATTCCTCGGCCATTAATGATACATTTATCGGCCATTCCGGTAATCGAACCTAAGACAGCAGACAGACACGCTACCAACTGAGCTATGGCATCGGACCTAATGGTATCCAAGTTTTCCTTTGCCTCCGATTGAACTGGTATAGAGTGTTGAAATATAACTAAACAAATAGGAAAAATAGGTATTCTACTTAAAATGAAATATTACTGTATTTTCTGTAGCCACTGGACTAAAGATAATAGCAAAGGTTTTTATTAATCAAATATTGTTCCCCTTGTGTACCTAAGGAAATATCACATTGCTTGAGCCTGTTGAAACAAAGTAAGTGTATTTTTGGCAATTTGGATATTGGTGGAGAGACAATACAAAGGCGTGTGTATCAGGAAAAAAAAATTCTTAATGATTGAGCTCCCTTTTGGTTGTGTGATGTGCCATGGAGACTAATTTTTGTATCCGCTTCTTTTGTGAACTCCTTAAATCGTCACCAAGGATTTTTAATAGCTTTTGCATAATCACACTAGGGAACAACAACATTCTTGTCCAAATATTCAGCCATTTTTATTAGACTGCTACTCAAAAATTCTTTTAGTTGATCTTTGTTTTTGACGTGAAAACAAAAAATTTTCCTTAGTGGAACAGATTTTATGCTTGTCTTTGCTTCTATTTTGTACTGATTAGGAACTCTCCCATGCTGCGGCCCTATCCTTTGTTTGCATTTTTTTTTGTAATTTTTTCTACATACGTATCAAAATAATACAATACGAAGCTCTGATACATTTTCGTGATTTGAAAATAATTTTTTGCACAACTGTTCTGCCAAATTCTGGTGCTATCCAGGTGACCTTTACAAGATTTAATTGTAAGTATTTCAACCTTTCCTTCTAACACCTCAATGGACTCCACAGAGTGATAGATTTTCTAGGTTTGTAGATTGCACTTCTGTTTCTTGTCCCAGCTGTTCCTTGAATGCAAGGTCTTCTTTTATATCTACTGTAACATTACGTTGTAAAATGTTACAATAGGACCCCCCCCCATGATGACGTAAACGCATGTATCGCAGAAAAAATCATACTACCCCACTTTCCAATAAAACAACTCTATTAGGATCCCTACAGTTAATCTTCTCTGTTGTAGTTCATGTAGGTTAAGAAGAATGATAAAATAATGCTGGACAATAACTTTCACTACCAAATCCAATTCTATGTTAATAGTTTTTCATGTAATTACCAAATGATTCTGCTTACACTAGTAACCTGCAAGGCTGGCCTACACCGGGCGTACTAAAAACGACGAGTGGGTCAAGCAAGACACAAAGCGTCTACAAGTGGTCCCGGCACTCCGCATTCAACTGACGATTAATGAGCTGTGTAACTTCGATGGCAATAAGGGATAACTACGTACCTGATCTCTGGCGGTTGGAAGAAGAAGTACCAATAAAACATCGGATGATTGGAGAAACTAGCTGATAGTCCGATGGAGCTTGTAAACAAAGGTCTACGTGACTGTTTAAAAGACCTCGTTGACGTCACCTAGCGTGTGTTTCTGTGTTCCCCACCCCCCCTTTTATGCAACGAAACTCCTATATAATGGCTACGCATGTGTGCCAAAATTTTTCCATCTTTCCATCTGTGATGGACGACGGACCATTGTCATAGATAAGGACAATGGCTGGATAAACTTGTATTATGTATCGATATCGTAACTAAAGGCGATTTTTTGTTTAGGACATATATTTATTTTCAACCCCTAATAATTTTGTATAAAAAAAACTTTAATCTTCTGTTTCTCAAAACTAACTTTCTTTATTATGGTCGTACTATTTAAATTGATATTCTACATTTGGTATATCGCCACCTGGGCGCTAGAGTCTCTTTGTATTATTCATTCCGTAAATATCCACTCTTAAAAGTTGATTTAATTTTTGTACGAGTTAAAGTTAATATGTTTGATATTGTGGATATTGTATTAATGTTTTCTAATCATCCGAGGTAACCATCTCTGATTTAGTTTGCTTCTGAATTATCTTAAAGTAATGTAACTATTTAATTTTGCTTTTTGAGGTATCATGACTTTAAATAACAATTTTTCTGATTTAAATATCTTTTTGATTTTATGTCCCTTTAGACATTTGAAGTAAATTTTTAACTGATGGAATTATTGTTTTTTGGTTCCGTAGTCTGAGTCAGGATCAGATAGTCCGCGGGGATTTGACTGTTGTCTGTTGGTCAAACTCTCGCGTTATGTAATTCCCGTAATATAATGTTTTCTAAGTTAAAGTAACGTAATTTATATCTTCGTTTTCTGTGAATAACGAAACTTTGGTAACCATTTGAAGGTGCCCATTAGGCCCCTTACATTATTATTCCGTATTTAATTTCAAACGTAATGTTTGTTGTCTCATATAGAAATGAACAGTCAGGATAATGATTGGATCTCACGTTTCTGTTCTGTTAATATACCTGTGACATAATGTTGTTGTCGCCGAGCTTAATTTCCAACATATCTCATTAAGATATAATGAACCAGTACTGTTATCTGCGCTCTTGTTATTAATATGAATAAACTTCTCATATTGTTGCTTTTAAATAATTCTAATAATTTCCCCCTAAATTGTTTCTAGATTCAATTATTTTCAATGGTCGGTAGTAAGAGGACTCAGAGAGGGTGTAACACTACCACACTCTTTTTGGGATTGATTTTTAACTTTTTTGCCATACTTTTACAGAGTTTCAACTATTTTGTGGGTTTGTATCCTAAAATTTAGATTTCCCGTCGATGATACGTTCACCAATTTATTTATGCTGTCTAAAACCCAGATCTGGGATATACAAACATCATCTGCAACTTCAGTTGGCACAACAGTCATTTTCACAAATTTACCAAATCGTTTCTCTCATAGGTAAAAGGATTAAAGAAGTTATGGGGACATTCCCCCAAAAGGAAGTTATTTTCTCCAGAGCGATATTTGCTGCTTTGGGTGCCCCATGTTGAACCTCCCCTTATCACACTGTGGTGCCGTGCAATCAGAACGTTCTTTGCAGTGTTTGACTAGATAAGAAAAAAAATTGTTTAGCATTTTTTGCATTTTGTGTTATTCTTAAAATTGATTCCAAAAATTTTTAAGACAGTTTTCATTTTTAAATCCTCTTATGCTCATAAAAGAACAAAAGGGAATATTTTGTTTTCTTCCGCTCATAAAAACAAAAGGGAATATCTGTTTAAAAGCCCATTTACCACTTTAAAGCTCTGCCAATGTTTTAGGATCCTTTGATGCAGCAATTTCATTTTTGCTATTGAAAATGAGCACAAGTACTGTAGTTTCATGGGTCAATTAGAAAAAAAAAATGTTTAACTCTTTAAGCCAACAATCTCACTCCCCTTTTTGCATTAAAAAACTGCACAAATAAATGACATTTAAAAAAAAACCCATGCCCATATAGTTCAGCCCTTTATTAACGAAAGGGTTTGTTCTCATACTTCCTTTTGCTAAAGTTTTTTTGTTTTGGGTATAACTGAAACTCTCTTCCTCTTAAGTCACATCTTATTGGCCCAAATTAAATTTGTTTTTGAGTTTGTTTTTTTTTTTCAGGTTTCCCACATTTTTTAAAAAAAAAGTTTATGGTTTTCGTGAAAACGCACTATCCTGCTTTAGAACACTTTAAAAGCATTGTGTTTAAACGCATGGAGAAAATGATGTGAGCCTAACATGTTGAAAACGGCTTTTAATCTGCATTGTTGCGCGTGATTTTACAAAATACCACTTCAATCCATGACTCTGGAAAAATACCAATTGATTCAATGCAATTTCAATAGATCTTGATGCGGGGCCATTGTATTGTGCAAATCTTCTCGTTCATACCCAATTATCAATGGAAAACCCATATGTAAGTTGAAAAGGGTCTGCAGATACAAGGGTTTTTTTTTTTTCAGAGCCCCTGTATTTATTTGATTTTTTATAGATGTTCCAAATAAAGCACGAAAGAATTATTATTTGGAGATGCGGGGTATAAAATGCATGAAAGTTTTGCATGTTTAGTTTTGTTTTATTTACCATAAAATTTGTGAGCAACCAAATATTAGCACAAAATTTGTTCTTAGATTTTGATTTTAATGGAACCCCCCCCAAGCATCCAATATTTTTGGTTCTGTTGCTGTCGACATTCGGATTTATTGAAGTATGCACATCAACAAACAGGTAGAGTACTTTGGGGTCCCCACCCCCATAGCTGCTACAACAGCACCAGATATATGTTTCAGAAATATTATGTCTTATTACAAAAACGAGTAAAGATTTTCAGAATTATCCCCTCTTTATTTCTGGAATTTGACTATCGTTGTTCCATGAAGAGTATCTCGCCCACTGGGCGGTCTTCTTGAAAAACTTTTCCAGCATATTTATAAATTCAATATCTGAAGCAACTAAAGCTGTCAAACTAGGTGGTTCTTGCTTTTGTAACTTCTTCGTACGAATAACAATTGTAATATTTTTTGCCCAGTATGTTGCATGATATAAAATATCAATTGAATGCGCATCTCTTTGAACTGGTACACTTATTAAGTCTGACAAGTCATGTGCTGTTTTCGCTTAACTCATCTGCATCAATTAAATTAGAACACCCTTTATCATAAGAAAAATGATATAATTGATGTTTACAAGTTTCTTTATCATCAAAAAGAAAAAAAAACAGTTCTTTCATATATTTTCATGTTTTCTAGCGCCGTGTTTAAGGTTTTGAGGTAGATCGTATGTATTTCTTCTAAACATTCCAATTCATATTCATTTTCAAATGACAAAAACCTTTTCTCCATTTTTTGCCGTGTTTTTATGTGTGTTACGTTCTTATAGCAGCTTGGAAGCCACACAATCCGAGGCTATCTTAGATTAACTAACTATTGTTTTCGACAGCTTTTAAAAGTTTCTTCACTAGCATTATCCACAAAAGTCTCTTTACCTTCCTTACTACACATCACACATGAATCACCATCTTTTTTCTCTTTCCCCAACTAAGACATTTGTTCTTAATAGGGATAATTTTAATTTAAATAATTTGTAATGAGCTTGAAAAAATTAAAAAATCATTTAGCCATTTTGTGCTGTTAATTACTTTTAATTTGATACTCAAAATGTTAATAATTAACTTTTAGGAAAAAAAAGTCTTTTCTGACATATTGAAACCAGAATTGTGGTCATTTCAATACTTTAATATTACGGGTATGTAAAGTTTAGTTTAGGAAAGCCAATAAAGACTAAATCATCCCTTCCTCTTTTACTGGTCGAGGGTCCAAGATGACCACCATCATTTTTCTGACTCTACACTTTACATGGAACCAAGTGGCACCACTTTTAATACTCTAGAACAAAATAATACATGGGACAAATTTACAGTACTCACCACTGGGACGACGCCCAGAATTAACAATGGGCAATACGGGGGTAAAAACTTCCCGGAAATTATCTATATTGTTTGGCCGAGACTCTGAGGCCCCTATCTCTCCACGATAATTACGCCACTACACCACTAAAGTCATGGAATAGAAAGGATAATAACCTGTCTGAGTAAGCATAAACCGTTTGAGGTAAGGAACCATTTATCACTTACTAAAATGATAATTTAGAAACAAGCAAAAAATAAAATCAAAGTACTAAAATAGCCATTTGTTGCAGAATATCCGACAACAAATGGCTTTCAGTTTGGAAAGAATGAAGGAGTTAGAAGATCAAGTTAAGCTAATTCCAATTTTTCAGGTAATACATAGCTATTATTATAATGCAGTTAACCTAATGTATATAAAATGGTACGGTTTCAATAAACCATAATATTTTAATTTAAATTAAAATAAGTATTATATTCAAATATTCAGATATAGCCCTTGTTCGAATGTAAAATAAAATGATGTTTAGTTTTAAAACATGACAGTCTAGACAGACCAAACCAAACGGCAACGAACTGGTTTATCTCATATCATACTTTTTTTTCGCAACATGTATATTTTATCTCAATTCAGCATTAAATTAGATAATTTAAGAAAATAAGGGTATTTAGATGAACATTATTCTTTTAGTACATGGGTGGTCATATTTTAGTAAAGTTCCCTTATAAAAATGTCTATACCATAATCTAACAAAGTTTTATATAGCCGTTATCATTTTTGCAAGTAAAAATATATAGAAATGATTATAAAATGTTTAAAAGTTTTTATTTTTTCTTATTTCTCCAAGAAGTCAAGTAACCTAATGTGTAACATATTCCTCCAAACAATAACATACACAGTTTTAGTAATTCCTTATTTTTCTTTTCCGCCTGTTTATGGTTCCAAAAAATTCAGTTAGTCTACCTCCTCAGATTGGACATAAATTACACATTATTACACACCTTAAGTTAATACATTTAAAATTTAGAAATTTCAAGATAAACAATATGAAAGATATAAGACATTTGGTAAACACGAGTATGTCACTAATAAATGAGGGCAGAAAAAAGTTGAAACTGTGCTGTATTCTAGCCAGATCGAACATGTTGTTCTGATATCATTTTGTGAGCAAATCAAGATTACAGAGAGTCTGATGAGTTTTCACTATACCCAGGCAACACTATTAGGCACTAGAACATTTACCAACTCTCATGTGCATGACCACACAGTGCAGTAAATTTTCTTGGGAGTTGCTGATCTGCCACTGTACTAAATCCATTTTTTTTTTGTTGTAAGAACCGTATGTTTTTTTGTCCACTCATCCCATGTTTTCTAAATATAATTATTAGATTTTAAAACTTATTAGATATTTAACTCATAAATTATTGTTTCTAGGTTCAACTCTCAGTTTTGAAGGAAGAAAAAAGGAAACTTTTACTTCAGATACGAGCAGGGGAAATTGTAGAAATCAACCGAGATGCTAAAAGCAAGGATGACAAAAGTTTAAGCATACACACACGGTATTGCATTTCAAAGTGCACAATCGAAACATGATCAAAGTTCTGAAAATATCCCATCAACATTACAAATAAAAGAAGGTAAGAAAATAACTTTTCACCTGAAAATAGTAAAAGCTCAGTTATTTCTACTTCCGTTAAGTAAATAATTAAATTTATTTGACAAATTTGAATCAAACGCACAAACTATTTCCAAATTCCCATCTCTAACTACATATTTTCAAAACCCCAATTTTCTTTTTTTACCCCATACATATATATAATATAATATATATAGATATATAAAAAAAATATATATAGATTATACAAAATCCAACATGGATAAACCCAATCATCATGCAAAAAATAAAAAAAATTTAAATTTAATTTAAAAATTAGCTTTTAAACACATATTAATTCCCACAATATAGATTTGGGAATACAATACAAACAAAAACGAAGGTTCCGTCTAATACTTCACTGCAATAATTGCATCAATGCCAACCTTTGCTATTAAATTTCCTAAATTAAAATGTTAACCAATAAAAAATATTGAAAAAATTGGTCAACCAATATACGCAAAAAAGGGTGTTTTTTCCCGGGTTAATGTCCTAGGGAAGCCCTAAAAATTTTTTTAAAACCTTAACTTAAATGAATTTTTTTGTTTGGGTTTTTCCCTAGGGGTAAATTATTTAAGGAAAAATAAACATTAACTTTTGAAAAGATTAATTTTTTAAAAATTTAATTACTCAAAAGCTTTTGAGAATTTTTGCTTTAAAACTTGAATAGTACTCTTTAAAACCCAAAAGCTCAAAAAAATTGTTTTTAAAAATATTTCCCCAAATTAATTTTTTTTTTTTTTTTTTTTTTGTTTTTAAAACTAAAAATTGGATTAAATAAAAATAAATTTTTTCATATAAAATTTTTTTTTTATTTTTGAAAAAATAGCCTCCCACCTTTGGTAATGAAATTTTTTTAAATTATCCAAATATTTTAAGGAGATAGGGGAAGTTTCTGCTTCTGTAAAGTACGCTAAAAGCCATTTTAGGGGAAAATGAAAATACCCCATTTTATTTATAATTTTAAATTTAAACCCCAATACGAATTTATAAAAAATCCCCCTAAAACCCAAAATTTTGGGGAAAATCTTTTTTTTTTTTTTTTTTCCCGCCCTTTTAAAAAATACTCTTAATTTTAATTTTAAAAACAAAAACACAGACAAACGGCATTGCAAAGCCCCTTTAATAGTTCGGGGGGCCCAATGAGCCCGTGACTCCACAACATTTCGGGTTTTAGATCTTTTTTATTTTTGAAATATTTTACCTTTTGTTTTTCGAAAATTTAAAAAATATATACAAATAAATAAAAATTTTAAAAGGGGAATAGTTTTTAAAATAATATGCTTCTTATAAAATTTTGAATTATAAAGAGACCTACATTTTTGTAACAATAATAAAAATCATATCTCAAATATTTTAAGGAGATATTATAAAAAAAAAAATTTTTCGAAACAGACGGGACCCTTAAAGTCAAACCCCCCTATCATTTGGGTTTTTTTCTTTTTTTCTATATTCTTCCTAGAGCAAACCCTTTCACAATTATCAGAAGGTCGACTGAAAACTGAAATTTAAATCCATGTGTCTGGGGGAAGGGTCCCCAAAAATCTTTAAATTTGGGTTTTCTAATCGGATGCCCCCCAAAGACCATCCAAAAACCTTTCCCGGGACAACCTTTAGTTAGAAACCCTTTAAACCCCCTTGCTCTTGGGAAACCCTCGGGGAGCAAAATTTTTTCCCTACAGTAACCCTTTTGAAGCTTTTATATAGGTTTTCCCTAACATTAAAAACTCCCCCAAAATTTGGAAAACCCAAGGCCGGGCCACCACAGTTTGAAAAAAGGCTCTGAATTCCCGAAGATACCTACCACATATTTCCCCGTGCTGGAGTCAATAAGCTCCTTACCTCTGTAACGGGGCCTGTTCGAAGCCATACTGCTGCTGGTGCATACCTAAAATCTTCCTAGGGCCCTAAAAAAGCTTCCATAGGACTTTTTCTTAAATTTATCCCCAGTGTATTTAGCAGGAAAATTTTGGGAATCCTAATAACTTTGAAGTTGTAGTCTTTGCCTCCCCCTTTTGCTAAAACGATCCCCTTTAAACCTGCTTCCAGATTTTAAAGGTTTTTCTGTCTTGACGGGGCATTTCTTTAATATTCCATCAAGAAGGGTTTATTTTAGGTCCACCGTCTTTTAAAAGAAACCCTTTCAAATTTTTACCCCTTCCACCCCAGGGCTTTTTTTTCCAAATTTTGGCAATGGAACTATCACCCCTCCGATTTTTGGTTTCCCAAAATTTCTGCCCTTTTCTATATTCACCCCTTTTAAAATTTTTCCATTTTTAAAATTCTTCCTGTTCATCTGTTTTTCTCCCTCCTCCTTTCATCGGGGCTACAATTCTTCATTAAAAATTTCCCGCAGTCTTTTCCAGCAGGTGGTTATACTGCCGCCCATCTTTTTAAGGGGTGGACACCTTTCCCGGGGGGTCGGGATTTTCCCTTTGGGGTTATCCTAAAGGGGAGGGGCCCCACGGTCCCTGCTGTGGTTTTTTTCTTTTCAACAACTCTCCCAAATTTTTTTCCTCTTTTTTAAATTTATCCATCCTAAAAAACCTTTTTCTTTCTATACAAGTTTCTAATAAGGTTTACTTGACCTACGGGTCCCCTAAAAAACCATTGAAAACCTTCTAGGGGTCCTTTTTTGCCCTTGCCCATGGGGACCTGAAATTTATCGTTCCATTTTTTATTACAACCTTATTTTCCCCCTTTCATCATGGGTATCGATCCCCCTAAATGCCCCTTAAGGGGCCCTCGTTACCCTTTTTGGCTTTACTATTAAAATCGTCACCCTCTGACCCCAAAACCGGGGCATAAACAATTCTTTTTTTAAACTTGTCCCCAGTTTTGCCTCTATATTTGTACTTTTTTTATTTCCCCTTCCTCTTTTCCATCCACTTTCCCCCCCCAGGGGTTTTATGTCAAAGAGGGATCGTTTATGGTCACTGATCGGGCATTTCGACCACTCCCCCAGCCGCCCAAACAGGGCCCTTTTGACTTGCAACTGCAAAAAAGATAAAGCTTTGTTAGTCGACCCCCCCATCTCTCCCTACATGGGGTTGGAGGGTTTCCCCCTAGCGGGTTTTTGAAAACCTCGAGTTGTTTGGGGAAAAGATCACCCCCCCAAAATGCGCCCCCTTTTTTCACGATCTACCAATGTCTTTCCCCTTCTTTTCCCCCTGATCACCCTAGGGGCGGTGCACAGGGGGGATTTAGCTTTGGGGTGCCCGCAGTGAATACAATGGGACTCCCTATTCCTCACATATTTGCTCCATTTGCCCCTAGATAGCTTAAATAAGATCCCAAACAAAAAAATACAATTTCACCATTTAAAACACCGCCAATCCAGTTCCCAACTCCCACAGTTATCCACGGTAACAAAAACAGTTCTATTTTGTCACTGTACCCCGTTAAATATTTTGTAACCACGGGCATGGCGGAACTTTTCTACTTATGGAATAGGGTACAAAAACAAGTTTCATTTCCTCACCAGTCAACGAAAATTTTCGTGCGGCAGGGTCACACTTCTCTTTCCATTTATCTAAACCAATTTTGGGTTTTAATTCCTAGCATTAATGGATTAAAAATTTGTGAAAATAGTTTTCGGCCAAGGTACACTTGAATTAATTTTTCCGACGGTGCAACACAAATTTTGCTTAAAATGTTTTTCCAAAAAACAAATTTACTTCTTTCTATTTTTTTAAAACACTTTTTAAACCCTTTTCCTCTTAACTGTCCGCGGGTTGAGGGATCTTAGCTGAAATTCATAAAGGGACCGGATTTTGGGAAAATGATCCCCTTTAAAGCCCAGCCTAACGTTTTTTTAAATTCAATCCCCATTTTTTAAGTGAAATTTTTCCTTTTCCACCCTAAACACCCTCATCGAATTTTCCTAATGCCTGTAAAAGGATATTTTTTATTCCTTCCTTCCTCCATTTTTAAAACCACGGGGACTTTAATTTCCCTTTTTTTTGGTTTCCCTTTTGGGCTGATCATCCTTTTAAAATTACAGCTTTAACCTTCCTTTTTTTTTTCCCAATATCCTACCCCCCATTCTCCAAATTTTCCCAAACTCTGCATACAATTTTATTATATCAGCATAGCAAGGAAAGCTATCGCCATTTTTGGGTGTGTGTAAATTATACACACACAAACAACACAGGGGTTGGAAATTAAAGGGAAATATCGGGTTTCCCCCATGGCTAAAGAGCACTACCGCAAAAAGACTAACTAACTATGAATGGGGATTGCATTTTTTGTGCCCCCTGGGGGAATATTTGGGTTTCTAAAAAATTTTTGTAAGTTGGAAACCCCCAACCCATTTTTTTCCAACACACTATGAGAGATTTTTTTTTAATTCTTTGTTTTTTTTTTTTTTTTTTTTCCCAGGATTTTATTTCTACTTGTATTTAAAAATTTTTAAATTTTAAAAACCCTCTAAAAAACAGTTAGTTCTGGGATGTGCCCCACCCCCCCCCTTTTTTCCATAATTTAATTTTTAAAATCTAAAATTCTTCAATTTTTATTTTTATTTGGAAAAAACCAAAAAATATGTTACCTATCACCTACCAAAAAAAATTCGGTATTGAATATATTATTTTTGGAAATTTTTGGCACACCCCCTTCCCCCCAAAATTTATCCAACCCCCTTTTTTGGGAAATTTAAAATAAAATAAGGGAATTTAATTGGTTATTTTGATAAGTACTTTTACCTACTACCCACTTTAAAAAATTCTATCACTGCAAAAGTTGTTTTTATTTTATAACCCCCCAAAACCCTTTTTCCCGGGGGCCCCCTTTTAATAAAAAAAAAACAGACTTATTTTTTGGAAAGGCCCCCCTTATTTTAAATTCCCAAATTTCAACCCTTCTACTTTTCGGGGAAATTGGTTTTTCTAAGTTTTTGGAAAATTTTTAAAAAAGCTCATTTTTATAACTATAAATTAGACTTTTTAAATTTTTTAAGACGAAATTTGGGTTATTTGGAGGGGTTTTCCTGCTGACTGTTAAATTTTTTTTTTAGCACAAAAAAAAAGGGTTTTTTTATTCTTTGTATCCCCCCTCCCTTTTTTCCCGGGGTCCCACTTTTTGAATAAAAATTTCTATAATTTTTAATTATTAAAAGGTGTCACACAAGTTTCGTAGTTTTAAAACACCACACCCACTTTTTTTCCAACGCCCCTTGGGGACCCAAAGTGTTGATGCGTACCTAATAAATGTCACATAAATTCGTGACCTGAAAAAACCCCCGTAAACAAATTTCATATTAATTGGGGGGACACGAATTTACCACACCTCTACACCCCTTTAAAACGTTTAAAACACTAATGCAAATATTATAAAAACAATTTTTAACTTCAAAATAATGACAACACATAAAAAAACCTCAAATTAGTGCTCATACTTCTAATATATAGTTTAAGTTTTTTTTAAAAGGCCCCATTTAAAAATGACTATTTGGCCAAAATTAACTGTTTTTTTAAATGTTTTCATAAAATTGGGGTTTTTTAAATATATTATTTTTTAAAAATCAAATTATTAAAAAAATTAATGTAAAAAAAGACAAACAAACAAAAAAATTTTATGATTTTTAAATAATATTAACTATTTTAGTAAAATTTTAAAGGGTTAGTAACAGATCTTACCTCAATAAATAAATGGTGTAAATGAACACACAGACTTTCTCTCCCTTTTGGGTCTAAAAATCGAAACTTTAAACCCCAAAAGACTCGTAAGATTTGGGAAAATAAATAATATACATTTTTGCAGAAACATGATGGGAAAAAGAGAAACACTTTGGGCCAAAAGGCATAATGAGTTTAAACATATTAATCTTTATTTTACAAAACATTTTGTTCATCTAAAAGAAAAAATAAACTCCAAAATTCCCCCAAAGGGAATCAATTTTTAAAAAATATCTAATATTTTTTGCCAATTCTCGAGCAAATTAAATAAATTACGTTTTTTTAGGGGGGGGTTTGGCCCTTTTTTTTTTTCTAACTTTTTCCCTTTTCAAAGGGGGTTGCAAAATCCATAAAAACATAAGGATGTTATAAATTTTTTAAAATGGTGAAACAAAATCTAAAAAAAAAAACATTTCAACAGATCGTGGTAAAAAAGGGTTCCCACTTACCGTGACAGATAACATTAAGGCCTGTTTCAATGTTTGGAAATTTTTTGTCAGAAATTTTGAGGGGAAAGGGGGGGCCCCCGCAGTAACATTTGTTTATTTTCCCCTTTTTAGAAAACAAAAAACCTATTAAATTTTTTTAAATTTAATAAAAAAACATATTTTTGGTTTGGGGTCCATATATAAAAATTAAATTTTAAATAAATCTCATTGACCCTTTTTTGGAGAGTAACAAAAAAAAAACGTCGGGGGGAGCATCCCCAAATCCGATCCCCCACACCACATTCTCCCTTTAAAATAAACGGGACCTGTGCCCAAAATGCAAATTACCAAAAAATATCTTCCTTTAAATATGTTTTTAAATTTTGTTTATAGTGTAATCTTTTAAAAAAATTAAATAAAAAGGAACAATTAAAGAGAAAGAAAAGCCTTTTTCGACTGGCATACAACTCCACGAAATAACAAAAATTACGTGATATATAACTATACTTCTTTTCGGTGATAATTCCCATTAAAAAACAATCATTTGCTTTCGCCAAAATTTATCCCGAAATTTGGGGTTTGGTTTTTAAAATTTAATTATTAAAAAAAACTAAATTTTTTTTCGTGAGAAGGCTACGTGCCCCCCCCTTACCCCCCCTTTTAAAAGGATTTTTAAATTAAATAGATATATATGGATATATACCCCAAATTTTTTTTTTAAAAATTGGACATCTGAAAGTTTTTTTTTCTATCCATAATCTTTTTTATAAGGGCAGTAAAAAGGGCCCCTCAACGGTTTTTCCTACAATTTTAATGAAATTTACAATGTTTATTGAATTTTTATATTTCCGAAAATTCATTATGAATATTATAGGGAAATTTTTTAAATACTTTTTTTTGTAGTGTGAGAGAAGGAAGAACTTGAGGGAAAGGGCCACTCTTTTCATTTTTTGGAAAATTTTACATTTACCTTTCATTTTTTTAAGATACTTTTTTTCAGAAAATTTTGATAAAAAATTTAAAAATTTTTCCCTGAAAAAAAAAATTTAAAAATTTTCCTAGGGTTATCTTCTTTTAAAAAAAATACCCCCTTTTCTTTTTTGGTTAACCCAAATTAAAAAAACCCAAGTTAATTTTACCCCTTGCCCCACCTAAATTTTAAATTTTAAAATTTGTTAAAAAGATTAATAAAAAGGGTATGTCCCCAAGAACATAATTATTTTTAAATAATCCCGTACTAGAATTTAATAAAAAATTTAACAATTTTTTTTGGGGCTCCCCCCAAATTTTAAGAAACGTAACTTATTTTAAAATTTTTAAAAAATTGAAATTGATATTTTAAAAAACAAACGGCATTTAGCTTTATGTAAAATTAAAAAGTTTTAGTAAATTTTGGGAAAACTATCTTAAAAATTTGCCCTTCATTCACTTTATTTTATATTTATCGGATAATTAGATACCAAAACGTAGACCTAAGCTTTTAATTTCCCAAATAAAAAAACCCAAACCCATTTTTTTTGGGGAAAACCCGAGAAATTATTTTTGGGCGCATAAAAGAAAAATTTTTCATTAAGGGTTCTATCACTCGTAGGTTAAATTTATTTGGAAAAGAAATTTATATTTTAATAATATATATAAAAACATTAAAAATTTAAATTTATTTTTAATATTTATAAATTAATATTTCAAGCTTTTTTAGAAATACATTATACATTTTTTTATTATTTTTCATTTTATAAAAAGGACATAATTTATTTTTACCCATAGTTTTGAAAAAATTTAACCACAAACCTTGAAATAAATGCCCCACTAATCCATGTTAAACAAAACGAAAACCGGAAGGAATAACTTCCAAGGGAATAAATAAAATGATATATTGTTTTTTTTTTTGGAAACCGGGAAATATCTTTTTTTTAATTTGTTTTTTTTTTCAATGTACTTTTTTTTTTTGTATGCCTATAGCATTCAACAATCAGAATTTAAATTTTATTTTTTCCTAAATTAATTACCCATATTTTAAAAGGGAAATCAAAGCTAGGTCTAGGCTTAGAAATACAAGTCTTTGTAAGATTCTTTTGGGCTGGTTATATAAAGTTTTGTAATTTTAAAAAACTAGAAATCAACCAACCCTTTTAAGTTCAAAAAATTTTTTCCGGATTTTCCCTCTTATCTTATCTTTTTTTAAACCCATGTAGAAACTTTTAAAAGTAGTCCTGAAACCCTTATATATAATGTATTATATTAAATTTAGAAGGGGGACCTGGCCTCTAGGGGAAAGGTTTTGGGGGACCTGGGGGGGGGGGGTTTTGGGGGGGGGGGAGACCGGGTTTAAAAATTTTCTGGTCCTGGAACGGTAGTACCCGTGTGGCGAACCAAAAAAAATTTTGGGGGAGAGGGGTTTTGCATTGTGAAAAATTCTTGTCGCAATGCTGTGTTTTAAGCCCAAACCCGGGGGTTTAAATTTTGGGGAATTTGGGGGAGGGTCTTTTGACCTATGAGTCTTTGGGGTGGAGAAATGGGGGCATTGGCCGGGTTTTTTCTTGCCCAAAAATTGGTTGAATCTTTTCCATTTTTCCCCCTTTTTTAATTTTTTTTTATTTTGGGGTCCCTGGGGGAAGAAATTATTTGGGGATTTTTTTTTTTAAATTTAAAATGTGGTAAATTTTTAAAAAATTTATTGTTAGGGGCGTGCAGCCCCACGACGACCCAAAAAATTTCGCCAATGCCCTGCCCTTTAGGGCGGGAGCGGGCACGACCCATCCTCCTCTCCTTGTTTAACCCAAATGTGACAACTGGGCAATGGTTTTTCCCTGTGCAAGCCTCTAAAAGGGGACCTCTTCTAAATTTTCCCCACCCCCTCCACCACTCCCGTAAACCTCTGTGTGTCTTTTTCCCCCCCCTGGGGGCTAAAATGTGTCGTAAGCACCTTTTTCCTAAAAAAGTGGGGTGCTGCTCCAAAAAAATTTTCACCCCTTTGTTTTAAAATTGTGAAAAGGAAAAAAAAAATGTATAAAAAAAAAATCAAGGGGGAAAAAGTAAAATTTAAAACAAAAAAAACCCCCAAAACCAACCCCAAATTTTAACATTTCCCCCCGTTTTTACCCAAAAAAAAACCCAAAACCCGCCCTTGAAAAAAACCAAAAAAATTTTCCCCCAATTAAATTTTCCAAAATTTAAATCTCTGGGATGACTTTGAGGAAATTTTTCAAATTAAAAGAACTAAAAAACGCTTTTAGTTTTTTTTAAATTAACTGAAAAAAATGGACCCCAAAAAATCGGGAAGCAGAATAATAATCTAATTCTACACTCTTCTAAAAATTTTAAAAACCCCCTTAAAAGAAAGGGGTAAAACCGGTTTTTTTTAAAAGCCCCAACACACGCCGAAAAAAAAAAACTTCCTTCCACCATAAAACGCCAGGCCGGCATTTTGGGAGAGCAAAAAAGTGCTCTCTCTGCAGGGCAGTCCTCCCCTTCCTCCCCATTTTCCCCCCTCCTTTTGGGCGAAAAGCCACAACAGTAAAAAACCCACGTCACTGGCACGGAAAACCCCAAAACCGTTACAAACAAAGTTTTTTTTTAATTTTTTAAAAAAACGGGGGGAAATTTCTACTAAAGTCCCGGACCCAAGATAAAGGAAATTTTTTTAAAATTTACAAAAAAAAAAAAAGAAATGGGGCTTCAAAAATTTTTAACCAAAAACCCCAATTTAAAAAGGGTTTCCTTCCGATTTGCCTATCCCCAAAGGGGCCGCCACGGGTCATAATAAAAAAAAACGTTTTTGGGAAGGAATCTTTTAACCGAAAAAGGGAAAGGGCTTTAAAACCCCCCCCCCCCCCCTTTTGTGCCCTAAACTTGTTTTTTAATCATACATGTTGAAAGTGGATCCCAAAAGGGCCAAAAATTGAAGCGTTCCCAAACGTTTTGACTTAATAGTGCCCCGGGGAAAGTCCGTTACTCATCAATTTGAAGCCCCCATACTTTTGGGAATAAACTATAAACGCCCCGGGCTCAGATGTAGTTTCCAACGCTAATTCGGGGCCGTTTTTTTCCACAAACAATCCTTTTAAAAACAGTTTGTTGTTTTTCAAACGGCCCGCATGTACGGTTGTAGATATCCTTTGACTACTAATAGGGAAATCAACCCTTGATATTTTTGCCCAAATGTTTTTTGAAAAAAAAAAATTTTTCCTTTCAAAGAGGCGGGCCCCTTAGAAAAAATTATTGTTTGAAAAAACATTTGACAGAATTTTTAGGATGAACCGCATTTTGTTGGGGGGAAATTGGAAAATTAAAAATCTACAAAAATTAATTTTTAAAGTAATTAGTTTTTTATTCAAAATAATCGAAATTTTTTTTGTTGACCTACCAACCCTAGTGGGGGTTTAAACCACCCTACCTCCCTCCATCACAGGGAAAGATGTGAAACCAGCATGCATTTGCGGGGGGGGGGGGGATTTAAAAATGTTTTTAAGGGGGGATACAAGCTTTAGTGTATCTATAAAGAAATTTAACGTTTGTTGACCTTCTAAACCATAGTAGGGATTTTAACCCTACCTCCCTCCGCAGTGGCTGATTTTTAACATTTTGACGGGCGTACCCACGAACGTTCTTTCCACTCCACCATCAAATGTTTCCTGCCCGAGTATTTACGGTATTGTGTGTTGGGACCAAGCGAGATGGGGTACCACCCATTTGCGTGGGACAAGGTTAAAAAAAATAAACTTTCCCAAACAGCGGAATAAGGGCCCTTAAAATAAATATTGAAAACCCCTTGGGCCCCCAGGGGGAGGGGGGTAAAAAACCACACTCACCGGTTTTCAAGAACATAAAATGACGCGTAACAGTAAGCCCGTAATTTTTAAAAGTTCCACCCATTCACCGATGGGGAGAAAAAAATTTATTGCCCAAATTTAAAGGGCCCTTTACAATCCTAACGACATATTGTACCCCTTAGCCACCGGGGGAAAGGGGGAAAACAAACGCTCGATTATGTTTGAGCACTACTAAGCGAAACCGGTTAAATCCGTGCTTTTTTGGGTTTAATCGACCAATCCCGAAAAGGGGAACAATTTTAATTGATTAATAATTTTTTAAAAAACCCTTTACATGCGCTCAACTCATTGAAGCGCCCCTTAAATTTATACCTTGAAATCATTACAGGGGGCATTAAAACTCAAATTTGGGGTTTGAATAAATTTAAAAAAATTTTTTTCGAAAATGAAAAATTGGATTTTTTTCATTATTTTAAACCCGTTTTGTATTTTTTAATGGAGCTATTTTGCTTATTTTGCGTATTTCCCCCTTTGATAAAAATTTAAAGAAGACGCCCCCCGGGTTCCTGCCGCTATCTTTTCCCAAATTGGCAAAAACCCGATAGTCCAGAACAGTTGGGGTTATTTAGCGTTTAAACCAATTTTTTCTAGTGGATAAAAACTGGCCCCATGGGTAATTATGTTTTCCTGTTTTTGGTTTTTAAAAAGAGTTGGCAGTGGTGATTTTTTACCATGTGAGTAATCAATTATATTTATTTAATTCCCCAGATTATTATGATCCAAACGGGCGGATATGGCTTGGGGGTTGGGAAATCCAAGCTCCACCCCCCTCCCCCCTTTTTAAAAAACTAGCGATTGGGCGGCTACACGAGTTAGGGGCCGCCGGGATTTTCTACATGTCCTTGGCGCCCCCCCTATAAAGAAATGAGGTGGAGGTGGACCCTGAACCGGGACCCATCGCATTGAAGGGTTGGGGGTTTTTCTCCGGTTTGGCAGGCTTCACCCCCCGGGGCCCCCCTTTGGCGGGACCCTAAAAAGGCGTTTCATTGCAGCTTGATTTTTGGGGTGAACTGGACGCGATAGATCGCCTAATAAAAGTAACCTTTTAACTTTTTAAACAAATCTTTTAAAAAATATTTTCTAAATTTGTATAAAAGGTACCACCCTCCCAAGTAAAAATACTTTAGCCGATAGTTTAAAATTTAGACAGCTTATAACCCAAGTTTTTATTTCGTTTTTTTCCCCTCCCCAAAACCAAACCGTTTTTTTCGCTGACTTCCAAAAAACATTTTTTTCAGATGAACGTTTCAAGAATACCCCAAAATTTAATATTAGCCCTTATTTCGAAATTTGGGGTTATTTTTTAAATTCTAGGTTTTGTAGAAGGAAATATTTTTTTTATCTCACTAAATTAAAACCAATTATAAAAAAAGAGAAAAACTAAAAATTAAAGGGGTTTGCTTAGCCACTTTTTTAAATTCCCCGTCTAAAATTTTCTGGATCAAATTTTAAAAAAAAATTTTGCATCCACCCCCTTTACTCATCCGATAGCACGTCAGTCTGAAAAACAAATGGTCCGGGTTTCTGATTCCCAACAGGACTGAAAATTTTTTGTTTAAAAATTAACTCCAGTGGCCTAGATTTTGACATTTCCCATTTTTAATTTTTACGAAATTTTTTTGAAACTAGACGAAAATTAAAAAGAAAACCAAATCTGGGAAACAAAACCGTATACTAAAAAAAATTTTAATATATAAAAGAAAAAAAAATATTTTATTTAATTCTAAAATAAAATTTTTAAATTTTTATATTTTTACAAAAAGAAAACAAAATACTGAAAAATTAAAAATTACCACTCAAAATATAAAATACTTTCCCAAACATCCATACTATTTCTTACCAATTTTTTAAACCTGGTAAGACATTTTTTTCTTTTTCCCCCCCAATACCTTATTTAAAAGTTTGATTTCTTTTTTCCATAACGGGGTTTATAATCTTTTTTCGGTCAAAGGGCCTAGTTAAAGTTTGACTAACAGATACGTTGGCATAAAACCATAAAATTTTCTGGTAAAAAAAATATGTAATCACACTGAAACTTTATATGTAAATGATTTTTAAACGAGAAAAATAAGATTTTTGGTTTCATTCACTTTTGGTTTCAACTTTTTATGTAAAATAAATATTTTTTTACAGCCATTCAACAATACCGCAAAAATTTACGAGAGAAAATACTATTTTTACGCAAAAAAATTTTTTTGGGTGTCCCAAAAGGGCCCCGGGTTAAAATTCCCCGGAATGGTTTAAATATCATAATTGGGAAATATAGGTTTTAAAACCTTTTCATAGGGGATAAAAAAAAACTCCCCCTTTTTGGGGAACTATATTTTATCCCTGCATAGTTTTTAAGTTAGATTATAAAAACCTATGAAGAAATGAAAGGAAAAAAAAGGGTGACTCACTCTTAGCGTTTAACCATCCCTTTTTTTCCCGGGATGTTTAAGTACCAACAAATTTTTTTAGAGGTTTCCCAAAATATATCGACATAATAACTAATTAGGAAAATTAAAAATATAATTATTTAAATTGTTTTTTAGCTTTTTAAAAACCCAAATTTTTTTTGCATGATAATTTATTTGTTTTAATACGTGAAAGGGAAACATATTTTTAAACCCGTACTTTATTTTCAAGTGTATTTTTTTTACAAAAAATTTTGAGAATGTTTGTATCATTTTTTTATATTAAACGGGAAAAAATAATATGTTTAGGAAAATTTTATCAACAAAAATTTTAAATTTAAAACCAAAAGGATTTTTTAAATTTAAAAGTAAAAAGATATTAAACGTAAGCATTTTAAAAAAGGGGAAAAAAATTTTTAATTTGCAGAAAAAAAAAATAAATAAAATTTAAAAATTTTTAAAATGATTTGAGCTATTATTTTTTAAAAGGGTTTTCTTTGAAGTTGTTTGACTCGTGGGTTTTAATTCAAACTTTTGTGTTTTTTGGGTTTAAATTTAACTTTCGGGTGTGCAGTTTTAAATTTTTCCCCGGGGAAAAGAAAAAGGGGCTTCACCCCCATCATCCCCTTCACCCCACCCGCAGAAGCCCCGCCTCCAAGCCAGGGGAGGGTTTTCAAAACCCGGGGTTTCGGTGCCGCAGATGGGAACCACGGGCCTCTCGCCAAACCCCAAAGGGGGGGTGGGACCCTCATCCCGAAAACCCCAATTGGGGAAATAGTGGCCTGGTAAAAAAGGGGGTGGGGGGTTGCTCAAGGGATCTCTCGTCGTATCGTCGAGGAAGAACAAAACAACTGAGTTGGTTCCTTAAAAAACTGGGAGGGGAGGTTACCGTGAATCTTGGTTCTCCAGAAAGCATTTGGGAGGGTTTTAAATTGGGTTGAAGAGCAAATTTCTCTTTTGGGTCAATTGGGTGCAAGACCATTTTGTCAGCACCGATATCATATCGGCTTAAATATTGAACAGCACGGACTCCCACGTTTTAAAACCTGTTTAACGTCTCATTTTGGGGGACGATCCCGTCAGACAATCGAAACCGGCTCGATAATGTAAATTTTCATTTTGCAGAGTAATAGTTTTGTTCTTTAAATACGGCACCACTGTACGTTAAGCTCAGGGCCCTTTTAAGGACCTCGGGGAGTGCACGCATTGTGATTCAATAACCCCTGTTTTGCACAATAACCGTAACAACCCAAAAATCAAAAACGATTAAAAACAGCGACAACTTTGTCTTTCCGTGCTATAATAAATAAATAAGGCAGTGCATGGACTAACATCTTAGTCAAAACAAAAAGTTTTGACCTATTTAAAAACCCCAAAGCAGAGGAGCAAAAGCCAGATACCCAAATGGAAAAATTTTTAATGATGGTGGACTAGCTGAACTGAAACTTTTTAAAAAATACCCTCCGAAAAACATATTTACAGTTTTTTCCGGGGAAAGTCAGGGAAGGCAAGTCCAAAATGGGGGCCTACCCCCCCCCCAAAAAAAAATTTTCCCTTTAAAAGGGGGACCTGGGTTTTTTTTTGTTACGACAAAAAAAAAACGATTTCGTGTAATAACATCCTTGACACGCCTTTTTAAACCCGGGGATTTTTGCCTTTTTTTGCGTGTCCCGTTAATTAATAAAATAAAGCCCAAAAGCAAATCCGCGTACAAAAGGGACCACGATAAAATGGTTTTCACTGGGGGTTGAGCTGTAGATTGTAAAGAAAAGTGGACGTTGGTTCAAAAACAAAATTGGTTTTAATAATCATAAAATTTCCCCTTTTTGTGAGGGCAAATGTCGACTGTGAAATTTTAAAAAGAGTTGTGAGGTCTGTTGTCAATTTTTCACTTTGTAAAGAGCAGAATATACCTGGGGTTATACGACTTTTGTAATGTATGCGAGACACCTCATCCCTTGGCATTTCTGCTAGATAAGCAGGCCCCACCCAAACCCTTCCCCTTGGAAAAAAACTAATTTTTTTTTTTGGTTTTTTTAAAAAAAATTTTTAAAAGCAGAACCCAAAAAACGCTTCTTTTAAAGGGTTTCCCGCACGTAGTTAAAAAAGAAATAAATTTTTTTGTGTCATCAATGTTGGGTTTCAATCGCTGCACCCAAAAAGAACTCGCAAATCAAGGGTTTAAACCCCCGTGGCCCAAATTTTTTTTTATTTACAGAGCAAATTAAAACCCAAAAATTTTAAAGGGCATCACCTTTTTACCCAAAATGCCCAAGGGGTATGAAAAAAATTTTATTTAAAAATATATGATGGGGAAAATATGACCCAAAGCTCATAATGAACAGTGGGGAAAAACATGGGCCATGGGGTTATGGCCTGAACCGCTTTAAATTTACTCGCTGAACTTTCCCCGATGTCTTGGGGGGAAGATTTTCCCTGACAAACGCTTGGACGAGTCTTTTGGGCCCAAAGGGGAAAAATTTTCCCCCTTTTTCAATAAAAAAGAACACGTGGGGGGGGCTACTTTCTCCCTTTTGATGTCAGTTGAGGAAAGGGGGTATATTAAGAAGGGGGTATGACGTTTTTGACCCCAAAAAAAATTATGGCTTTAAATTTTAAACCAAGAACGGAAAAAAATTAAAGTGAAAGATGTAAGGGTAATACGGAAAGCCGGCCCAAAGTTTAGAGATTGCTTTTGAAAAAAACAAAAAGGGGGATCTTTTTAGATAGGCGTTTTTCGGTTTCAGGAGGGAGCCCTGTTGATTTGCCGCCCAAGTCGTTTTTAAGCAAAATACATCATTACCATCCCAGTGTGCAGACCTAAAAGTCACACGGTTTGCTTTTACAATTACTCTTCTGGGAAGCCATCAACGCCGTGTCCTATCCTTTTATATAGGGGAACGGATTTAAGGAATTATTAGGGCGACGTTTTGCCCGGGGATTTAAAGCTTAATACCACCATCTTTTTTCGTTCTGAAAAATGTTAAATTTCCCCCCGGGTGCCCTTTCTGTTATCCTGAAAGGACACCCCTATCAAGAACAGCCCCCATCAGGCCAAAGGAGACGCGCAAAGAATCAAAATAGCTTGCGTGAAAAATTTTAAAAAAGCGATCTACACCCAATTTTAGAGAAGTGTGAGTGAAAATTTTTAATTTCATAAAAAGCACAGACAAAGGGCTTGAAACAATTTGACCTCCAAAAATTTGGTGTAAAAGCAAAACCCACCGCACCTAATCCCCAAAACGCATTCTTTGGGAAAGGGGAAAAAAATTGTATTTAAACATTTTCCAAAGAATAAAACCAATCTTTTTGGAAAAGAAGAACAAGTACTTGGACGTGTGTTCATTGTATCCTTACTTTGCCCCCTAAAAAAATATCCCAATAGCCAGCCCCCAAAATTTTCCTTTCACAAAATTGTAAAGTCAATTTAAAAAGTAAAAGGGGATAAACCAAAGTTTTCCGGACTCCTCCCCCGGGGTTTTTTCATGCCCCAAATTTCCTACATGGATTTGGGGAAAGGGAAAAAGTCAGCACAATGATAAAAAAATCGCAGGGGCACCCATCTGAATGATTTGACGAAATTTGGAAAAACAGTTGAGAAAAAGGTTTCAAACCCTTGAACCATACAGGGAAATGTAGGGAAACGAGCTTTTTTTTTTTTTTTTTTTTTTTTTTTTTTTTTTTTTTTTTTTTTTTTTTTTTTTTTTTGTTTTTTTTTTTTTTTTTTTTTTTTTTTTTTTTTTTTTTTTTTGGAACGTCCCAAAAAAATTCTGTGAATTTTTCACATTTACATCGAAACCCATTTTTTAAAAATAAAAAGAAGACAATGGGGGGCCAGAGTGGTTTCCACACAAGAAAGAAAGTTAGCTTATAAAACCCCAAAAAATATAAAAGGGGGAAGGGGTAAAACAAGATTTTTAATTCTGTTTTTTTAAAAAATTGGGCTCCCACTCTTATAAACTCTTTTTAAAAATTTATTATGGGAAAGCTTAGGAAAAAAAAACGATTTTTCCCCACTTTTTACGTTTTCAACGACCAATGGCATCCTCAAAAAACCTGACGGATCCCTACATCAGCTTTGGGCAGCTTAAAAATGTCAATTTATGAGGGTTTTTTTCCTCAAATTAAAAAGGAAACGGTTACCCCGTAACGACCTAACCCCCATTCGAGTGTTTTCAGTGGGATGCAAAGGGGGGGCGCTAAGGCTAGGTTGCATTTTTTACAGCAACCTTTATAAAAATTTGGGGGACCGCGTTTTTTATGGGAACAATAGCAAAATTTTTTTCATGGAAAGCCCGGCGATTGGAGTCCACTAGCGGTTATTTTTTAGGTGAATCACTATTGGGAACCGGAACACTTTAATTTTTTCTTTTTTAAAAGGGGATGGTCCCCCGGGAAAAGGCGCGGAAAAAATACATAAGAAACCGCACAAAATTGAAAAAAAAGGTCTTGGACTATGTCCCAATTTACCACAATTTTAATAACGTTGCCGTTTGGGGATCAGAGTCCTTTTAAACGCACTCGAAAAACGATAAAAGGTGGTCATTTAGATGGCGAAAAATCATCTTTTTTTTTTTTCATTTTTAGACAGTTTTTCCCTTGACCCTACCATTTTTCAAAGTTTTTAGATTTTTTTTATATTTTTTTCTGCATGAAAACAACAAGTTTAAATTTTTTTATTTTATGCACCCGGGTTTACTTTTTTTTAAATTTTTTTTTTTTTGCCATACAATCCTCCACCAAACCGATTTTTTTTTAGTCAATTAAATTTGGGGAAAATGTAAATTTTTTTTCTAAATCAATTAAAAAATAAACTAAAGTAAATTTTATGAAAATCTAGTCAAATACAAAAAACTTTTTTTATATATATTAAAATATATAAAAAATTTTATTTTTTTTTTAAAACTATTCAAATATAATAAACTGTTTTATATATATTTTTTAAAACTATTTAAAATATATAAATAAACTTTTGTAAATTTTTAAATTTTTTTTTAAATTGGGAAAAAAATCTCTATGGTTTTTTTAGTACCAAATTAACCCCCCAAGGAATATTCCAAATAAAAAAAATTAAAAAATTCCAAAAAATAAAACTTTTAACTCGTGTAAATAAATATTGTAAATATTTACATAAACTTTTCAAATGTGTGTAAATAATAGTGTAAAATATTCCCCGTATGCTTTTTACTGTGAGTAAATTTAAAAAATTTTAAATATTCCAGTTTAAATTTTCAAATGTTTTTTAAAAAAACACTTATGTTTAAGCTAAAAGAAATATATTCTGAAATTGAAAAATTTCACCTGGACCCCGGGAATCCCAACCCGGGACCTTCGGCTTAAACGCCCCAAAGCCTTACCCCTGAGATATCCTGGATTTTGTCCCGTGCCCCTGGTTCCCTTATTCACTCATATTTTAAGGCAAGTCTATATGACGTGCGGGAAATCCCTCAGCTTATAAAAAAAATGTATTATATAAACACACCATCAGAAAAGCAGCCACCGCGGGCCGGTATTGAAATAATTAAAAAATGAGTGAAGAATGACCAAGGGGGACGGACTAATCCTGGGTAGCTCGTGGTAAGGGGCATTGGGGTACTAAAACCGAAGGTCCCGGGGGGATTCCCAAGTCCCCGGTGTCCCTTTTTTAATTTTAAATATGAAATCGAATAGGTCTAGCCTCACTAAAATGCTAGAAAGATAGCTTCGGGTAACTGTTTTCACTAAAAAATATATAAATTTTAAAATATTTACGGTATACTTTTCACTATGTGTAAACTTTTTTTAATGTTTTTAAAAAATTTAATAAAAAAATGTTTAATTTTTTGGTTTTTAAAGCTACACCCACACCTCCCTCCCAAACCTAAAATACAAGCTCAAATAGCTTTTAACGGGACTCCCGCAACCCGATCAATCACAACTACAAAAATTACGAAGCAAAAACGCCATCCCGGATTTGCCCTTGGTAATTTGTCGATTTTCCCAAGGTAAATGTGCGAAACCCCCTGTTGTTTATAGGGTTTAAAAAAGTTTTTGGATACCTTTTTTCATAAACTTGGGGGAAAAGAAACCATTATCATCGAGGAAAACCAAAAAAGGAAAAACCACGCCCCGTTTTACCGACCAAAATTCGAATCTCCCATCTCCCCCCTCCTCAGACGAGCTCAATAAAACCCCAAACGCGTTAACCAACTATGTTATGTTTAAAAATATTATATCAAAATTTTTTTTTCGAAAATTAAAATTTTTTTTTGTTTTTTAAACGGATAATTTGTTTTGTGTAAATGTTAAAAATTTTTGTCCCGCTTATATAGTTTTTAAAATTTTTTAAAAAGAAAAAACATTTAATTTAAAAAAAATTTCAAAAATCCCCATAAGGGTTTAAATTGGGGATTTTGTTTTGTTGTAAAAGTAGATATATTAAAACAAAATTTTTTTTTTTTCAAACCATTAAATTTCTTTTTTTGTTTAAGTGTTGTGGGGAAAAAATATTATAAAACTGTATTTTTGCGTTTTTTAAAAATCTACACCCCTCCCCTTTTACTATCTAGAAATTCCGTCTTTTTAAAATTATGGACCCAAAAAAATTCTCTCTGGGTAGCAACCTAATTTACTACAACAGGGTTTTCCATCTTTCCCTTTATGTCCTTTTTTTTCTCCAATCACTTAATTTAAAGGGGTTTAAAAAAAATAACATTTTAAATGGCAGTTTTTTTTTTTGACAATCAGCGGTTTTAATAAAAAAAAAAAATTTTTTTTCCCCCCCTAACAACAAAAACCCCCAAAAATTTTTTAAGTCTTTTGACCAATTTTTCATATAAAATGCATCTACCATCTAGAAAAAAATTTAAAAGCCACCTCCAAAAAAGGGGACGCTAAGGGGGCTAGAACGTTAAATTTACAATGCTTCAGATTTTTTTTTTTCCTTGGGAATCTTACTCTTCCAACAAACCGGGCACGCCCGAAGGAGATAGAACGTAAAAAATTTACAATGGTTTTTTAATTTTTTTTTACCTGGCAATCCTACTCCTTTTCCCCCAAACTAGAGCACCCAAAAAATTAGGTTCTCTAACGGGAGCACAAAGTTATAACTTTTTTTATTCACAAGTTTTGTTTAAAAACACTTGACCGGTTGGGAATTTTCAGGTCCCAAAGCCCCTGCACAAAACTTTCCCCCGTCCCCAAAAGGCATCCTTTTGAGCAGCATTTAAGGGGTTGATGTTTGTGGGCCCATTAAAAGGGTTTAAGAGCTTTGCGTAGGATCCCCCAGCAATTTTAAAAGGGAAAATGTCAATTGGAGATGCAAAAAAAATAAACACTCTCGCTCAATCACAAAATGCGGTTTCCCTCCTCTCACCTTTTTCAAAAAAAAACACAGGCGAGTGCAAAAAAAACACCCCGAGCACGTCAAATTTAAAATTTTACTTTTTAAAATCACACTTTGTCCCTTCCCAGATATAACATAAAAGCGTGGGTTTAGATTTAAACCCCCTTTCAATCCAAAAAATATAACAAATTTGGGGGAAAAATTTTTGTTTCATTTTTTAAAAAAACCCCGAAAATTTTTCGGGTTTCTTTCCCAACTTTTTTCCCCCGGGGGCGTCCGTGAAAGGGTGGAGGCGAGTGGAAGAGGGGTGGTGAGCGCCCTCAACACCCCCACAAGCCACAACGCCCCCCTTTCAGAAATTTTAAAATTTCCCCATTTATCACACATGATGACTCTTCGATTTTACTCGAAAATGTAGTACTTCCCTCGCTTTTTACGGTGACAGGTAGAGTCGCAAAACCCGATAAGCCCCCGCTCCTCTATTTGTAAATTAACCAAAACTATCACCACCGCCCCACTGTGAACATTATCCCCAGTCATATAGACCCCGCCGCCAATTTTATAAAGACCCCAAAAAAAATTTAAAATTTAAAAATGCCCATTCTAACTTTGGGGGAGCGTAAACTGGAGCAAAAATTCTGTTTTAACCGCACCCCCGGCCCCTTGGGTTTTCCCTTGTTAACTGCACCGTCTCTTAAAAAACTTCCCAAAATTCACAATGGAAAGGGGAACCGGGTTCCCAAACCCGGCGCAGGTAAATACCCGTTTTTCCAACCCTTTAAGGGGGCCCTTTGGCCTATACCCCAACCCATGTTAACTTTTTAAACCTTTTTTTTCGGAGCAAAAAGATATCAACTTGGGTTTTTTTTCTATTTAAAAAAAAATAACTTTTTTCATAAGCAGAACAAAAGTTTTTTTTTTTTTGTGTACTTAAAATTTTTAATATATATATTTTTTTTTTTTTTAAAACCCCTTTTGAAAATTTTTTTCTTACATCTTTTTTTTTTTTTTTATTTAAAAAAAATTTTTAAGTATTTGAAAATATTTAATTTTTAATTTTACAGAGCCATTAAGTTTACAAGCATAACAAATTTTTAAGGGTTTCCCGAAATTAAAAGTTCCTGGGGAAAAAAGGAACAAAAAGTTAAAAAAAAAATTTTTTGGTAAAAGAAGAAAAACCAATTTTGTGCATGCAAATTAGTTTTGTTTTTTACCAACTAGTACATTCCGCTTGGGATAGAAGGCTCTTGGCCTTTTTCCTCCTAATGACTTCAGTCCCCTTCTTTTTAAAAAAAAAGTTTTTTGTCCCCCCCCCCCCCCCCCCCCCCCCCCCCCCCCCCCCCCCCCCTTCCTTTTGTCTTCTTTTCCGCTCTTTTTTAGTTTTTCCCGCCTCCGCTATCCGCCGCCTATCCAGCACCTTCATCGCTTTCAAAGGGTTTTTCCAGGCCTCAGTCCAAATTTCCCCTTTAAAAATCGCCATTTAAAACCAAAGTGGCCATCAAATTTAAGTTTTCACTGCCCAAAACCCCCCAAATTTAAAGGTATTCAGTCTAACAAAAGTTTTTTTTTTGGGAAAATAGGCCAAAAGCCCTTATTTAAGGGTTCATTTACATTTTGGGGTTTTTCCCAAAGAACAAAATTTTTTCCCGTAATTCTGGCTTTGCAAGGTCTTGAAAAAATGGGTTTGATGAAGCCCATACATTATAAGGAAAAAGAAGGTGTGCTTTTGATCATAAAATTTTTATTTTAAAGTTTTTTTCTAGGGTTTAAATTTCACCCAAAGTTTTCACGCTTGGCACAAGGCATGTTTTTTGGCGTTTCGTTCGATGACAAGACGTGGAAGTACTCGGGCCCCTAAGCCTGCTTTTACATCTTTTCAAATTTTGTATTCCCCTAATAGTTTTTAAAACAAAGAAGGGTTGTAGTTTTAGGATTGCAGCATCATTAAATCATTTCTTCACCAAAAAGGGGGTACCCTCACAAGTTTTTTTTGTCTTGGGGTTTAAGAGTAAAGTAATCTTGTTCCCCCTCCTTTTTCCCGTAAAGGCCTAAACACACAATTTATTTAATTTCTACATCAGGTTTCCCTATGGGTTTTCCTCCCCACTTTCATATATTCTTTTTTGGGCACCAAAAAACCTAAATATTCAATACACCTGCATTGTGGGTTTTGGGAAGGGAAACGTTCAAATTTTCCCCACCGCCCAGCTACCTCCAAAAGGGGCCCCCTTAAAAAAATAAAAGTTTGCAGAGCATTCTTGTTTTAAAAAATGTTATTTAATTTTCTGCTACAGTGGGAAAATTTAAAAAGTATTTCAATATCCAAAGCCTTTCCTGTGTCCGGGGGAAAGTGGCAGATACAATTCCATTTAGAGACGTATAAACCCCGCTTCTTCCAGGGCCCGTCTGTAGCGGGCCGATAAATCTCTACAACCCCCCTTATTTTTGAAAAAAGGCCCAACAACAGCTTTTTTTATAAAATTGTTTGGCCCAAAAGATTCGATTTAAAGCAAAAAAATTTTTCACGGCAAAGATAAAATTTTACTGGAGGGCTAAAATTTATAATCCCCAAATTCTCGGGCCCCCGCTTTTGCCTTTCCGATAGCCGGGTGCGTACACCAGCTTATATTTAAAACATGCCCGTTTTTTTTTGAGAGTCATTTTTTTTTAACTTCTATCTCCTACAGTTAAAAAAATAACAGCTTTTTGGGGGGCAAGACACATAATTTCAAAATTTTTCGGGCAAGCCAATCCAGCTATTTTTTTTATTTTTTTAATTTTTTAAAATGCAGTGAAAAAATTTAAAAACTGCAACACTGTCTAATGTTGTCCCTAACCCTTTTTAAAAACAATGATGCTGTATTCAAAACTTCTTTTTGGCCCTAAATAAAAGAGAGGACTTTTCTTTTGTTGAGAAGAAGAGGAGGGAGCCCCGGGAAAAACAAACACTTCAAGATTAGGGCCAAAATCTATTAAACCAGGGAAAATGTTCAACATCTGGAGTACATAATATTTCTTTTGGGGTAAACCTATTTCCCCGAAACTTTCCTTTTCCAAAAATCCCCCTTACTTTTTTGGGGATTTTGGTAAATCAATAAAACCCCCTTTTTAAAATTAAAAATTAATTTAAATACCCCAAATTTTTGCACAAAAACCCCTTTAATAAAGCAAAGTAAAAGTAGACCACAAAACCCAAAATTTTAAACCCCAAAATACAGCGGGAGGGGGCTATAAAAATATAAAGGTTTGCCAAAATAAAATAAAAAACCCAAAAAATGTAAGAATTTTTTGTTTTGGATAAAAAGTGATACTAAAACAAAAAGCTAGAAAAATCAAAAATAAGGGCAAAATTTCTTTTTGGGGCCCAGGGTAGAATTTATTTTTTTTAGGCACTTCTCATTAAGATATAATAATAATTTATAAGCCCCAAATTTTAAAAAGGGGTATTTCCCTATAATAATTTAAAAATAAAAAAGAAATTTTTTAATTTTTTTTTTTTTTTTGCCCAAGTGGTTCCCTTAACTCACCCCACTCCCTTTAAACTGTAAAAGTACCAAAAGGGAGGGAAAATAAACAAAACCGCCCCCTAGGTAGGGTATTTTGGGGTCCTCCCAACTTTGTATTGACGGGTTTTAGTTTTTCCACCAGTACTTTTTTATCTACGGCTAGACAAAAATAAATTTAAAAGGTTTTGCACGGCGTCGCCCAAAATTTTCCCGGGTCTGAAAATTGTCCCCTCATTTAAAAAAACCCCTGTTTGAATCAACAGCCATCAACATTCTCTTTCTTAATTTTATTAATATACTGTTTAATTTTGTGCTCGAAACCCCTGAGCTATAACAACCTAAACTTTGTCCCTATCATTATTTTTAAAACTGGGAATTAACCCCCTATTTTTTCAATCGACACCCACTTGGGTCATTTAAAAACAAAAAGTTTAAAAATACCAAAAGGCAAACAGTATTTTGATGGCCGGGGACAACAAAGCGATTTCTTTTCCCCCATTTCAAAGAGGTTTAAAATTTATCCCAGTTTCCAAAACAAAAGATATCTGATCAAATTTTTTGGGGCTTTCTTTTAAATTTAAAGGGCCTTTGCCCTGTCGATTGCAAGTATAATACCTATTTTGGGGGATGGTGGGGGGGGAGGGTCAAAGGCGTGGCATGGTTCACAAAACGATCAAATTTTCCTTCCCGCCCAAAAGCCGTTTGGGTCATGGGAAAACCCTAGATGGCGCTACCGGACAGGGCTTGCGGGAAAAATTTTTAAATTTGGAAATATCAGTTTTTTCGAGAACGAGTGAAATGTTTATGTTTTAAAATTTTCATCACCCCCTTTTAAAATAATTTAAACGATTTTTTTTAAATTTTTATTTTTTCTTAAAATTTTTTTTATGAAAACGGGGGTTTTCCATTTAAAAAAGTCAAATTTATCGATATTTTTAAAACACTGTTAAAAAATTAAAAAAGGAAGTGTGTATATAAAAAGTATAACCTAGGGCAAGATCCTTATATTTTTTGAACAAACCTTTTTCCCAAAAAAAAAAAACTAGAAAAAAACTTTTTTCCCCCCCGGCTCCCGCTTTCCACCCAAAAGAAAAGGGGCCCAAACCCTTAATTTAAAAATACTTTAAACGAGGGAGGGCGCTTTTTTTTGTTAAAGTTGTGTAAAGAAAAAGGGGGTATGGGGTGCCCCCCCCCAAAAATTAATTTAAAACAAGTTATGGAAAGGACCCAATTTCCCTCATTGATTAAAAGAAGACTAGACCAAAGACACATGCACTTCACAATCTATTAAATTTTCTTTCCAAGCAAGAATTCATTTTTTAGGACACAATGGTTTATTGACGACAAATTTTGGAAAAGGTCTGAAACCCCAAATGTCACCCAAAAATTCTTGGATCGTGGGGGCGGCATCATGCGTGCCGTGGCCACTCTCATCTAAATTTTCCAAAAAATGTCTTTCATCAAAATCAAAAGGGTTAGCGGCGTCGTTTAACCACGTACTTATTGACGCTCGTCGCCTTTTCCCTTCCCTCATCGTAGCCGAGGTGTTCCTTTAAAAACTGGGGTTGGTGGGATCGCGTTTTTTAAAACCTATTCAGTTTTATAAACATATGTAAAAAATTACGCAAAAGGTAAGGGAAAAGTAAGGTTGTAATTTTTGTGGGTTTTGACCACAAATTAAAACCCAAAGGGGTAGGAAAAAAACCCCTTTTGGGAAAAAACCCCCCCTCCGTAGAGACGGATGGGGGTTCCAAAAACCCCTTTTCGCCTCTTTTCTCTCTTGCAAAGTTACACCTTAAACCCCTAAAGGACACCGAAAGCAATTTGCTTTTTTTTGTAAATATGAGTATATTTATATTTTTGAAATCAACATATTTAAAAATTTTTAGTTTTCCCTTATCTTTTAGTTCTTTCAAAAAAAATGAAAGGGACCCCATCAGAGGGTTACACATTCAATTTTTTCCCCTTTTTTCCTATATAGTTTTTCGGGTCTTTAAAATATTTTTCACCTTTTATATCAATAATAATAATGTTTTAAATTAAAATACGGGCCCACTCAAAAGTAATTACCTTAGCCTCGAAAAAGATTATTTAAATCTCAGTTTTTGATCCCCCAAATAAAACTATAAATAAAATTTAACTTTTTTTGAAAACAGAAAAACCTTTTTGAAATATTTGGAAATGTAAATTTTCCCAACTTGTGAATGTGGGGGAAAGCCCGGCGACCCCCGTGGTTCGGGTTCCACGTTAAACTGAACCCCCCATTTATCTCACAATTTACCCTAAACCCTTAAACATTAGCGTAAAATGCGTATAAACCCAAAATATAAAAACGTGGGGGCAATTTAAAAAAAAATAATAAAAACTATAGTCATTTTTTCCCTTTTCCCAAATTTTTTTTTTAATCCTTAATTAGTTTTAATTTTCTCTAATTCTTACTAAACCCCTTTTTGGTTTTTAAAGAATATGTACAATTATTACTGGGGTTTTTTGGGGTAAGTTTTGGTTAAAAAATTTTTCAGAAATGTACCCTATTTTTCTAATTAGATAAAAAAAAATATTCTATGTGTTTATAGTCCCAAAAAAAATTTAAAAACCAAGCAATATTAATTTGCTTTTAAAACCGGCTATTTTTAAAAAAATTCTTGAAGAAAATATTTTTTAAAACTGGTTTTTGAATTACATTTTTAAAATTTAAAACGGGCGAGGGGGGGGGGGGGGGGGGGGCTTAAATAAAATTTTTATACCCCCAGTGGGTTTATTGGGACACCGTGTATGTTTGCTAGTAAAAAATAAAAAAAAATGGGGGAAAGTTTGATTTAAACGTGATATATTTTTAAATTTAATGCCCATAATGGGTGATCGCAACTGTGATATTTAAATTTTTTTTTGTTCCCTTTACTCAAAAGTGGAGATCTTTTTGAAATTTTACATTAAAAAACTAGGCGTTAAATAAAATCGATGAAATTTGTTACAAATTTTTTTTCCTATTCAAATAATAGGTTTTCCCACTCTGGTGGCCCTGTGTGCTAAAGCACACCTCAAAGAAGACTAATTGCCGTACGGGGTATCGAGATTTGAAACTCGGCAGTTCATTGATGGTGGATTTTCCAAAAAAGGGTTTTCCCCCCTCCCCCCCATTTTAATGCGGGTTTCACTTCTTTTAAAATTTGCTTGATTATCCCTAAAACCATTGGCGGAATTTTTACATAAGCTACATTTCTAAAGGGGAGTAAAAAACAAAGGTGTTAAAAAAAAATTAGAAACTAGAAAACAAACCCGGCTTAATTAAACCTTTTTTTAAAAAAATAACAATTTTGACAACTTAAAAAAACCGTTAAAATAAGTCTTTTATTAATCAATCATATTATAATATAATTGAAATTTATGTATATGTGTTTTGTAATTAAGTGAAAAATATCAAAAAAAAGCTTTAAAATTTTTAAAAAAAAAAGAGGAACCTCCCAAATTTCTATCCAAAAGTTTTTCCAACTTTAAAATAAAGTATCCCAAAGCGAAGGCCTAAAACCCGGGAATTTAAAAACGTGGTTAAAAAAAAAGCATTCTTTTAAAAATTTTCTCATAAAAATTAGAAAAAAATAAAAATTCTATGGGTTTTTTTAGTCAGAAATAAATAATAACCAAGCAATATTAGCCTGACATTCCAAGTATTTGAAAATCAAATTAAAATAAAATTTTGGAATGGATTAATACACTTAGAGACTAGTTATGTTCATGAAATGTTGTCATGTAAGTATTCTATTAAGGACATTTTAATTAGTTTGTTATTTAGCCCAACAATCAAAATATTTTAATTGCTGACTTGTTTGTGTCTTATGTAATTAATGACGCCTCTGGGTAATTTAAAATATATTTTCTCAAAGGAAACCGTTAAAATTTAATCCAATCATACTTCAAATCACGTGTTTATTGTTTGAGTGCTTTCGACCTTGTTTTCAACCCCCATTTATTTTTAAAAAAAACCTTTCTTAAAGTGAGTGAATGGTTTACACTATTTAGTTCACCTTTCGCTAACCAGTTTCTATTCTACTGTAGTTCTCATATAAAACGTTGACTTAACGCAACAAAAATGTTATTATTGCTTAGTACACGTGAATTCAAATTTGAGTCTTGAGTGAAATTTAAAATGCTCTGAAACCTTAATGTCATGGCCCTCTGATTCCTTTATAAGTGATAGCAATAGTAATATAAGTGATAGCAAACTTATCCTCTTAAACGTTGAGCTTAATTGTTGATGGCTATTGGTATTTGCTGTGAATGTCTTTTTATTATTATTTCATCTTAGAATTTGGTTAGTCAGCGGCAATATCATAGCACCCAGTCTTAAATTGGTCAATATCAGTATATATTAGTTCTTTACAATTTAACAAAAATCTGCTTAATTTATCAAACCATTTCTTTATTTTTAAATTTATAGCACCCACTATATAATATCCTGTATATCAGCCGAGGGAAAACTAAGGCCCGTGACTTCAATTTGGTTGGCCTGACTAGACAACATTTAGATAGGCTAAGAAGCAACTTCGTTAAATTTATTTGCTATGAATATTAGATTGTCTTTGCTATTTTCGGTGTATACCAAAGTTATATAGGTATATAACTAATGTAATTTTGTGTGAAAATAAGGTTCAATATTTAATAAATTTATATTTTTGTCACATGCAACCCGCTAGATACCTTACAGATGTCCATGTGGCCCTCGGGTATAAAAATTTGCCCACCTCTGCTTCATGTTTAGCGAACTACCCGTACACGATAGCTCCATTTAGACTAACGGGATAGAAAAAGAAATAAAATTTAGATAAGACATACCCGCATTTCTAGGGAAAGTGAGTGGTAAAACACTTAGAAAAAACAACTTCATTACACTCAGCCAGGATTTAAACCCCAACATACTTGTCACCATCTAACTAGACTAAACTAGATGTATGTTTTCCCACCAATGCTGATATATTAATATATTTTAATAATATCAAAAATTAGCTTATAATTTTAAAAAACTGGGTTAATATGTTTAAAATGGTTTTATTTAAGAAAAAAAATTTTTAATCACTCAACTCTACACACAATTTTGCAAAATTAAATTGATATTTACAAAGGTTTATTTTTGAAGAAATTATTAAAAATTTTTCCTTGAATATTAAATTCATAATGTCCCGGCAATTTATACATTCAATAATTTATTTTCCATGTTTCAGATAATGAAATCCCTGTTCAATAAATTTCTTAAATGATCATATTTTGTGGACCCTTCAAGAGGTAGCTGTTTGAAGAAAACAGGGGAAATGATAACAAGTGTAAGGAGCCCTGTACTCCAAAACCAGTTGTTAGAGTGTTGGGGATAATGTGCTGGGTTTGACTACACGAGAAGTGGGGGTTTCTCACCAATCATCACAATAATCATGAAGTAGAAACATTCATTACGAAGAAACACCAATACCATAATAATCAAATAAATATACTTTAAATGATTCATATTGTTCAGCATCTACACAATTCATATAAAATCAAATACACATTCAAAATCATGTAGTTGTGTTTTACCCACATTTAAGGGATAGCAGAGCCTTGACATGTGCCCAGTCTTGTCAAAACATATAATTTAGAAATGAAGAATTTTGAAAATAGTAGATTAAAGTATCAAAAGAGGAATAATAAAGAAAAAACTTCACTTATAGGTAAAATAGGAACATCTTTTGAAACCACTTCAATGTAATAAAAATGGATGTTCCCCTTACAAATAAAACACGATGAAAGAATGTTCTTTCCCAGTCATGCAACCTGAAAATATTAAACTCAAGAACCAAACAAGGACATTTACCTTAGTTTGAAGAAAAAAATATTAGTAAAAAAAAACAACTCAAATTAAACATGAGTACATACCACCACGTTGATTTTTCAAACAGAATCTTCTTTATGCTGTCGAAATTCAAAAACCCCAGTGTAACATTGTACCACTGAAAATCGACGCAGCGTCTCAATTGTGAGAGACAATTTATATCATATGCAAATGTGGGTATCCTTGCAAAGCCAAGATGCTTCGATTTTGGGGAGTTGAAAATGAGTTTCCTTTAAAAGACGCCGCATCGTCAGATGATTCAACACTAACGTTAAATGTGATTAATTGTCAAGTTAAGAAACGAAATATTGATACAGGTCATGACAATGTTGAACCCTTGCCCAAGATCATTTGGAAACTGGAAAAAATCTGTATCACTGTCATTGTTAGGTGTACAAAACCTGAACAAGTCGTAATTAAGAGTCTTGAAAAAGGATGATACTCCAAAGATAGTCAAACTTCAAAAAAGTGCGTGGATACATCTCATTTCTATGCTAGTAGACGGAAAGATTATAGCTATTAACACAATAAAGGAAAACGTTAGTAGATGTGGCTGTGGGGAGTTGGTTGATGTAGATATTTCGGAATAACATGATGTTGCTATCCAAGTTGATGCAGAACTCACAGGAACAAAGAAGTTAAATGTTCATTCCCACTATTCTCTTTACCCTCGACCGTTACAGTGGTCAAACCCTCTAACAATTTTAATGAATTTAAGCGGAGCAAAATACTGTATTGAATGAAGTTTTAAAACAATAGGATTTTAAAGGGAAGACAGGAGATTACAGCATGTTAACTGTGTTAGATGATGAGTCCAATAGCTCAAAGAGTACGTGGGGTGAGAATCGAAAAAAAACGGGGTAGGAATTGTAATTATTTTTTTGGATTAATCACTTTTAAAAACTAATAAAAATCATCCAAATGTGTTACATTGGAAACTACTCCCAATAAAGTTTAAATGGTCACATAAGGTTTTTTGACTACATTGTCTACACAAAAGCTATTTACTTTTCACACTTTGAACTTTGGGAAACTTACTCTCTCTAATCTTATTCTTTAATATTGGATTTGTTGTTAAGTAAAACCCAGGCATTGCACCTTAAATCCTGGTTTATTGTCCAAACAGTGTTATTGACAGGCTACTAATAGTCTAGTTCCTTGAACTGGTCACACCTTGCCCCAAAAGCAAGTGATTTCACAAGTCTCCGGTGTTGGCGAATCCCATCCCACCTCGCATGGCGCAACCCCTAGCGGCTGGTTTGGAAACCAGACTAAAGCGCTGCGCCGGAAAAACTGCGCCGTGAAAAGCAATGGGTTGGGAGGGATCACCACGGCACCACTACCCAATTGTACTGTATAAGTTAAAGTGGCCATATGATATACAAATGATACCCATTGCGAATCTTCACTAATTAATGGATTTTGTTTGGATATTTGATGTGAACAATTTAAGTTTTGGGGTTTAAAAATTTATTTTGTCAAACATATATGATACCGCAGTCAAGTCAGATTTTTTAAGTGGAAAAATTCGATTTCAGATGAGTTTTGGTTCAAATGTTTAGTCATCCGTTGTAAAAACACTTAATTCCTGGACCACATCAGTGCTTTGTCTGACATCTTGGAAAATTGTGGTCCCCTTTGAGTTTACGGCAGAATATTTCCAATTTTCATGAAAAACTGAAAGCTCCACCTACCAAAAAGCATGAACAAATTATTGAAACATACACTTTACAGGTTATTAGTATAGTGTGATTTTTGTGTAGCTGCAATTTTTTTTTTTTCAGATTAAGGTTTAAAATGATTTTTTTATTTTTTTATTATTATTATTATTATTTAGTGTAGTAGTAGTAGTAGTAGTAGTATTTAGTAGTATTATTAATATTATGTTTTCTGTTTTTATGACATGTCAATTCCTTTTGTCAGTGAATTTAGGCCACCATTGCGCCCAGTCCCTGCCTTTCCTTCAGCTCCAAAATTTTGTCTTCTTAACTTCAAGTTACCAATATTTGAATCCTCCTTCTTCCTAAGCTATTCTTACCCACAACCATTCCTTGTATTTTTTTAATAGCTATGTTCCTTGTATGCCATTTCATAACTTAACATAAAATTTGAACATAACTTAAAATAGTAGTTTTTTATCAGCAAGAGAAATCCCTCACAATAGCATATGAACACCACTTTTTTCAAATATAAAATCGTGATCTTCATAATTTCTTCCTTTAAAAGAATTTTTTAGGATTATCAGAAAAGCTTTGAATGAAGTAAAATATTTTTATTGCGTGTCTAGCCCCATTTGATTATAAGTATAATTTGAAAACCGAAAGTATTGAGGGCCAACATTCATAAAATTCAATTTGTCATATCTTAATTAAAAAAACTTTATAAAAAAATTTCATTATTTCAAGATTAGACTTTTTAAAAAAGATAACTGATACTTTATATTTTTCCCGGATATTTTTAAGACAATTTTCAAGTAAGGGTGTGAATTTTTACTTTAAATCTTGTGTTGAAGTCATTTTTTAATATGGATAAAAAATAATGAGTGTCCGTCAGCCGTAATGTAAGGGTGCTTTTTTCCTTTTCTTTAAGAGAAAGCTACTGTTCAACAAACGTATATGCTGCCGAAAATTCCACGTAGCCTGCACAAATTTAAAAAATTTTGGGAATCGATATCCGGTAAGAAAATAGTAAAAATTTCGTGCATTTCTCAGATTTCCCCCAAATAATGATAAAATTTTTATTTAAAATATCATTTCAAATGGTTTATTTCTTCAATGTTTTTAATAAAAGGAATCTGACGGATTGTTTTTGGGTTTAAATTTAAAAGACTCGAATGCCAGAAGCTTTACATGCCTGGCATTGGATTCTTTTTTTTTTAAATCTTTTTTGAGGAGTAAAGTGTTGTCACAAATACGTAAATTTGTAGCTTCAGATTAGAGAACATTTAATTTTAACTTTTTATAGTGCAGCGTATGGCAGCCTTTGACCGTTGCAAAATATTATTTTAAAATTGTAATAAGGATAAGTTAATATCTTCCTTTCAACCTGCTTTGGTGGCTACATGGTCCAAGGAAGGGAGTTGGCAACATTTTTTGGGCCACGATTGATTTACAAAACTTTTCAAATAGGCTTTTATTAATTTTATTCCTTAAATCACTCCCTTACTCCTCTACAAACATATGTCCCCGCCTTTTTAGAATAAAATTATAGAATATAATAAAGTGTGAAATTTCTTTATTAATTTTTTTAACTAACCGATCATGACCAAACAAGCTATTTTTTGTCACACGAAAATATTATTTGAATGTCCTGACTATATTAGCGAGTTTGGGAAGATTTAAAGATCGATTTTTTTTAAAATAACGAGTTAATTGATTAACTTTAAAACTGCCACGATATTGATCTGGTCAATCTCTATCGGCGGATTGTTGGTTAAGGCATCAAACTCGTTGTTAGAATAGATTGCATATGACAGGGAGATAAGTGTTTAGAATCCTGGTTGGTTTGGACTGAGGGAGGTTCTTCCAAAATGGTATCCACCCTCCCTTTCTTTGGGTATTATTTTCCTTTATTCAACCTTCCTCTTCCCAAAACTTATTATAGTAATTATTTACATAATTTGCTTTTGGGAATGAATAGGTAGTAAAACGCGATGCTGCAACAAAATAAAAAATCCTCCATCAAGGTTAGACTAAAAACAACCTTATCTATCCTCGGCCCTAGCACTGCTCGCTTGTGAAATAGCTCCACGGGCTTATGGGTACCCCAAACTTATTGTATCTAAAACTCAGAATAGTGGGTATTACTTTCAATAAGAGCCTGATATTCAACTAGATTGACTTTAATATGGGGATTTATTGAAATTTAACAATTTTATATGTGTGTATTATATATTAACTAACAAAGTCGCAATCGTTTGATGTTTGTTAAATTCCTGATAATATACCGGTAGAAAAAAAATTTTAAAAACAATTAAATCAATTATTTAATTTTAAAAATTATATGTTGCGTCAACACTAATATTGGGACCTATAATTTTATTTGTGGAGCCCCTTTACCTCTTTTTTCCCCCAATGCATCTTGCAAAATTTTGAATCTTGACACCCCATCCTCCCCCTCATAAACTTCTTTTCAAGCCAAACCAGTATACTGCTAGCCTGATGCCATAGACAGAATGATTATCATTGCTAGCCAAAGCACATTTATACCATCAGACATCAATGGTAGAAATTATATTATAATAAATTTTTTTAAAATGTCGTCTTGTTGCCGTCATGTTTAATAATATTTGTTTATTTCTTGTGTATCCTTGCTTACTCATGGTTTGATCTATATGCATATTAACAATAATAAAGTAGGGATGAGGGAGATATAATTTAGAGGAGTGAAAATGCATTTTTGGACAAAGACAGGGTAAGAAAAATTAGGAAAAGAAGCCTCAAAAACACCTATCTAGAATTCGAAGCTTACTTTTTTAGGATGCACAAAACGATCCCCCCCCCCTCCTTTCCTTCCTCCTGACGCTGATTTGTCACTTCTGTTAGTCCAATCGCTGTTGTGACGTAAACATTCCTTACGATTTTATCGCACTAAACTCTTCAAAGAAGCCCCACCCCTTGCTCTGATTGGGGGATATACCTCTCAAAACGTCTGGCATCACTACGTAATACCTATAATATTCCAACGTTTGCATGATTCAATTATAATGCACGTGCTTTCACGCTCCTTCTCCATCCATGTCATTATCTCAATCATGAAGCATAGTTCAAATCTTATACTCCATCTTTACACTCTCTATCTAGTCTCCCTTTCCCATTAAGCCTTCACCAGTTAAATTAAGCTCATCCCATTTTATTTTCCCTTTTATTTTATCCAGACCATGCTCTCACATTAAGCTATAGTACTCTCTTACATTAAGCTTTTCTGCATTCTTATTTCTCATTTACATTCGTTATACAGACCAATGCCCTCAAATTAATAATATTGTTATTCTCCATAATCTCATGCTCTAAATTGAGGTTAAATGAATAGTACACCTTATTAACAAACAGAAAAATATGGGTTCAATTTTCCTTTCTCATACATTAAAAATATTTAATTAAAATATTTGTATCGAGGTTCAATAAATAGTCTACCATCATTAAATACATATTTAATTATAATGATTAATATGCAAAGAGAAAATATAGGTTAATCTCTCTTTCTTGCATATATATAGGCTTTAAAAATTTGTTTATGGTAAAGTTGTTCGCCCTTCACCATCCTAAAAAAGTCGTACCATATAGGTTAGGCACGAGGACTAAACGGACGTATAGACTCACGGCCTAAGTTATTTCCCCGCAGGAGCATTGTCCCTACAAGTTTTAGCTCAACTATGTTGGGTTTTGAAAATTGAAAAAGGGACCCCTTTGGACAGGGGAATCGAACCGGGACCTTCGGCTTAGTACGCTACTGCTCTTACCACTGAGCTATCCAGGATTCGCCCCGTGCCCATGTCATTCTTCACTCATAGTTTAAGGCAGAGTCAAGATGGACTTTGCCTTAAATATAAAGTGAAGAATGACCATGGGCACGGGACGAATCCGGGGATAGCTAGTGGTAAGAGCAGTGGCGTACTAAGCCGAAGGTTCGGGTTCGATTCCATGTCTGGTGTCATTTTTCAATTTTCAGAATTATGATATCGGAGAGGTGTTACCCTCACTAAAATTGCATTAACAATTAGTTCCGGCTATTGTTTCACTGTTGGGTTTTTGGAGCACATCTTACCTTTCCTTTTCTTCTGTCTTTTAAAACGAAGCACTTATAGGTCTTGTCTTTCTCAAGCCCCGCAAGCACTTGACCCAGTCGTACCCTCCTTCTCAACGTGGTCAAACGCGTCGCACGTCGCACTTATGCGAGGGATTCTCTAAGTGCCGCACACGAAGGATTTCGGGGCCCTGACTCTATTCTTCATTTAGAAGATGGGATAGCTATAGATGCAATCTTGATGGGACTGGTGGAACCACAATGCTTCCCAGCCAGAGGAACAATCATTTACACAAGTCACGGTACCAATATTCTCTTTCTTGTTCGATGTAGGACGATCGTTTAGTATAAGATATACGGTCCCGTAAGAGACTTTCGTCTCTTACTTGCATCATTTCTCTTTCTTAATAGCAAGTATACCGTTAAATTTATTTTTTGAGTAAAGTTTCCCATCGATATGATCGAATTATACGCGAATCTCGTCCACATCATATTCTTAAGGATTCGATTGAATGTTTGATGACCTACATCTTGACTTTGCCCCATGTCAAATAATGATTTATCCTCTTTCTACAATTAGAGCTTAGAAATCCACGATTAAAAATACGTTTCTGTATCAGTTTACAGATGTTGTATATGAGGTTAACTGTTTGCAGTCCCCTTTATAAGGAAATATTTCCAAGCTGCATTGACCTTTTTTCCCATCTTACCTTGCCCTTGTACAGTCAAGCCCTTTTGGAATACGTGTTAGTGGTGAAAGATTCTTGTAACCTTTGCTCAACCGAGAGTAAATTTTCATCCGACCAGGCCTTTAGTAACTAATTTAATCCTTGTCGTTTAACATTATCTTTCTGAAAACTGGACGTCGTGAAGGAAGATGAATTTTCAAGGGCATAAGATATTTTTTGGCATACATTGTAATCCCTGTTACAACCACATAAATTATTGTTTGGCTCACCCATTCCGGTCCCAGTTGACCCGTCTTGGAAGGCCCACTTTCTCCACCAACACACCACGGCACTGTAAATAATTGGATGGCTCGACGGCTGAGGTTCGTCCTCCCCACGAAAAGCTGTGCTGACCCAAGAAAAGAAGACCTAACGATATGCGTGAAGTGGATGCGCTCCGTCTAAAATGTTCGGAAATCAAAAAACTGTTATTTGGGCGAGTTTGAAAGCTCGTGGAGTGTTTGAGCATGTTCTGGAAACATGCTACCCCTTATTCTTTTTCCCCTTCTTTGGTTCCCGTGCCTCGAGAGCATATGGACATAGTATTGGTATATAATGGCAGGGTTCTGTAATGCAGACCCACTTTGGCAATCTGATCCAAGGTGAGCGACCTGGTCGTAGTATAGTTAACGTTTGAATATTCAAAATTCCCCTTTGGTTATTATGTTTTATCTTTTAAAAATTATCGATCTGGTTTCGTAATATTTAATTTCATTAACTATTAACTCAACTTTGGTCTCACCAAACTTGCTCTTTAGCCTTGGACAAGTTTGAAAACCTTTGGATGGTTTGCCCAAAACCTTATGTCGGTCTTTATATTGTGATCATTTTGGAAGGAGTTTGGTTTCTTATAATTTTAACTTAAAATCTATTTTGTCCGCTTTTGAGACAAAATTTATATGTATAAGTTCCGCCATCTTGGGTCAGTTATAAATCATTTTCTATCGGTCACCCGGGGGAGAAGACTGAAATCGTGGAGCGCGAAGCCGGGTGGCTCTATGCTTCAACGCCTAACAATCATTAATAATTAATCAGCAAGAACCAACATGTCTGGGCGAGGGCTCACAGTGTCTCAACCCAGTGTATCGCGTACCCCCTTGTTTAACGCTGCCACAACGCACTAAAACTCCCTCCCAATTAATTAAACTAACAACCAACATGTCCGGCGTATGCCAGAAATAAATAAAAAAAGCTACAACACCTTATCCTTACCAATTAATTAACAATAATTAATTAAACAATCATTAATAATTAATCAGCAAGATCCACTTGTACCGGCGTTGGTAGGGGAGGGGCAGGAGGAGGGGAAAGTATGTCAGGGGTGGGGGCGGGGAGGGGGAGGGAGCAGGGGGCGAGAAGCGTGGGCGGAAATAAAGGTAAAAAGCATGCATCTTAGGTCATATTGGAGAAGGGGGGCCAGAACACTACTGTAACAAACTAAATTAAGGTTAGATTAAGTTGTGTAAGAGTAAATGTATAAAATAAAAAACCCAAGAAGGGACTTATCACAATTTATTCATTTTAAAAATATATTATTTATTTACTTGCGTTTAATGCACAACATTTACATTTGGGAAAAAAATAATTTTTAAAAACATATTATAATAAATTAATGGTACGGAAACTGCACACGTATTTCTTGCTCCATTGTTTAAAACTCGTAATATATTTGAAACGAAATAATATACACTAGCAAACACGGATTAAAAAGTGCGCTATACCTACGTAGAAATATATTTTACCCCTGGTTTTAAAATTTAAAAATTTTTTTTTTTAAGAATTAAATTCCTTATTTGTATTTTTTGGACCAATTAGTATGTGTTGATAATTGGGACAACAATGGTTTGGGAACTATTCGTTTTTAAATTTTGAATTTTGGTTAAAATTTTCGACAATATTTTTTGGGTTTGTTGCACATCTTTGGTTATCGAATCGCTAAAAAATTCCTCATTTATAAATTTTGAGCAATAAGTAGGTTAATATTGACTATTGAGTTTAAAACGATATAAGATAGATCATTGCGGGACAAACATTTCCCCTAAAAAGTTAAAGGAAAAATAATATAAAAATTTTTTGAGATACCTAATTATTTACTAAACTTATGGCGTTAGAGAATTATTTCGATAAAATTATTAATTATTATCTCTGTAGAACTAGAGCTCACAAAATTTGTACCAATTTATATTACTGTATTTCTTTAAAACTTTTGGTTTTATAAAGATATATTTCGCATAAAACTGTTTTTTTTTAATTAGTTTCTACAATTTCGCAATGATAAGTTATTTAGAATTTCAAATAGAAAGCGGGGACGGAAATTTACGCTTCTGAATTACCCTAAAAGTCATGTTCATGGGGAAAATTAAAATAGTCATTTTATTTATAATTCTTAATAACGCCTAGATTTTGAATTTTATAAAATCATTATAGCCAATTTGATAAAATTGATTTTTTTTCTCTTTTAAACCCCTTTATTAAATTACTATTAATTTTAGGGTTAAACAGACACACAGACAAAGGGGCATTGCAAAAAACCACATTTAGGGTTTTTGGGGTTTTGTTTACGCTCGCAATATTTTACCTTTGCGTTATAAAAGTTTAAAAATACTATAAACAGTCGACTCTGGTTATATTGAACTTCTATAAAATCAGATATTTGGTTCACTATGTTCGAGTTCACTACAAATGAGTTCTTTAAAAATCAGAGTTGACTGTATATTTGGGAATAGCCTGAAAAATATTGGTTCTATAAAAAATTGTTTGAATGAATTTACGCATTAGACCAAACATAAGCTATAATATAAGCAGTTGCTTTGGAAAGTGACACTATTATTCCCGAAGAAAAAAAACAAATTTTTGGCACTTAAAATTTGGGACAGAGGGGAAACTCTTAAATTTAAATGGATCCCGAATCACATTTTCTTACTAGTTAGTTCATGTGTTATTTAATTTCAGGGCCTCATAAACCAGTACAATGTTTACAGTGTCACTCTTGCTGATCTGGGTTGCAATGACGGCTATTTCAGCGTTCGAGCTTGTATCATGTGTACCTTTAGAGAAAGGAAATAACAATAATTTTATATGTGTGTGTACTGAGCCAGTTTTTTACACCAAAAAATGTGTTCTTATCTCCCTTCAAAAACGTGGGTAAAAATTTCCTGTAATTATACCTTATCCCCCCCTTACCTTATTGGTGTAATTATTCAGGTAGCTTGGGACAGATACTAAGAGTGGTTTACATGTATTAACCCAATCAAGCGGTTATTAAAACCCTTCTCTAGTATTTCAAAGTAAATGTTTTGGCTGGATGGGTGATGGTGTAACCTACCCCAAAACCTAAGTTAATACTTATCATTAATCCCCGTTTTTATTTTCCAGCAGTAATTCACTTCACCTCTGGAAATGCTCATCGTTAAAATTGACATAACACATTTATAAAATTAATACTTTAAGTTTCAGTCTGTTAAGCATTTTATGGCTCCTTCCTTATAAACTCTAATACTCTTGTTATAGCTTGGAAAAACGGATTTTAAAAAAATCAAATATAATCTTGACGTTTTAAAGTTAAAAGGACCAGATTTTTGATGACATTCATATTTTATTTTTACATCATAGACAATGATCGTGTGTTTTTTGTGTACTTTTAGGTTTTTAGACGTGTTTTTTTTGGTTTCACGTCCTTGTTTTGGTCATTATAGGCTTTTTTTAAATAATTTTTAAAAAGTTTGTTTTTAAGCACTATCGATATTTTTGAATGCAAAAAATACTTTCTTTAATCGCATATTTGCCGGAAAATTGAGAAGATAGTGTGTGTAGGCAATGAACTTTGTATCCTTTTTGCTTGTATGGTTGTTAAATTACATATTCCTGATGAGATACTGTAGCTAAGATGGAGAGGGTTAATTTGGGAACGAATATGGGTTTTTTTTCTAAATCAAATATTTGTAAATCAATTATAGCAGAATACAAGAGTTTAGTAGGGAAAAGTTTTATCAATAATACATGTTTTTTAATTTATTTATTTTTGTACATTTTAAGTTATTTTTTGTTACTTTTTTTTGATTATTTTTAGCTTTTCGAAGTCAAGAATTCGGTTTTATTGAATTTAATTTAGTAAACTCAAACATAATTTTATTCCCATTTCTCTCTCTCCCCTCGTAATCTCACGGGATTAAAATGTTTGGTAATTTTACAACCTTTTGTCTTAAATTACACGTTGAACAAACACTGCTTGAAATTGACCCTTGAGATTGTGAATCCGAGTATTAGAATGTCAAGCACTGGCTCAATGATATAATTAATATTACGCAAAGAAAAAATAATACTTTCGTTTATCTTTTCATCTTAATATAATACTTCATGAATAGGTTTATAAAAATTTCTCTCATATATTATAATGACACTAAAAAAATTTGAAAAATCTAATTTAACTTTTTCTTTACGGAAAGTCATGCTATGAAATGTTTCCTTTTGACAGCATGGGCCAATTTGATATATATATTTAGGGAAATTTTTGGATATGAATATTGTGTGAAGGATGTTTATTTAATTTTTTGGGACTTTTACTAGGACTGACGTTTTAAACAACGTGTTCGCAGTAATTTCTGTGAATATAAAATACTCTTTTGATATGAAATCAATGTGTTTTCTGTCTGGAAAAAAAGATCAACTTTAAAATCCAAGGATAAAAAAACTACAGGAGTATCTCTACTTAAAATCCGAAGAAAAATTAAAGTAGATTTAAAAGCCCCATACAGTCATCTAATTTTATTTCTAGTGGTTGTTTTTTATTAATATTTTTTTAAATAATTACTTAAAACGTTGTTTTGGGGACAGTATACAGTACCTCGTTTTAATACTGGGACCACTATCTATTCAGGTTGTACACTACGTGCTAATTACGCTATTGAGTTAGGGATGAGAAAGGTGACAATAGATAAATTTTTACACATTTGCATAGGAGGGAGAGAGATAAACTTTTGAAAAAACCACCCTCAGTATACCAACTGGATACAAGCCCCGATCTCCCGACATAAAACGCTCTAGTTTTATTACGAGAGTGACAATTAAAACATTCGGCCCACCGAGGCGATATACATTTTCAAACCCTCTAGAATCATTGGTTCCCAAACTTTTTTGAATGGCATACCACCCAAACAATTTCCATTTTGAAGTACCACCAAGATAGGGGTGAATATGTAATATCTTGGTACATTTTAATGACGCTCAGGAATATAATGACACAACACCATTAATAGAATAACGGGTTTTATTATCATTATTTAACATTTATACTTAATCAAAAAGGAAAAATAGTGCACGGTATAAAAAAATATATAAAACTAATACTCTATTCACCCCTCAAACGATTTAAAAATATTTTCCTTTTATGGTTTTTGACTTGGTCGAAATATTTATGATATTTTGAATGATACATTATTTTTCAACCTGTATTTGCATGTTTTGTTTGGCTTCTCACAGCGTACTACTTGAATAATTGTATGTACCATGGTAGTACGCGACCACATTTTGGGGAAACCCCACTGCTCTAGATAATTGAGCTAAATTACTCAGGTGTCCTCTTATTAAGCTAATTGTTAAATTCCCGTTGGGAGAGTAAAAATTTATCATATTTTGATTAGTTTACAACCTCGAGGTCTATCCTAGAATTATGCTATTTTTGGTGAGTTGTGTGTTTATATAGTCACTTTCCAGAGTGGGTATTCAGCGGGTACGATAAATAATTATTCAACTAAAATTTTAAAAAAAAGTTTTAATTCATTGTACTAAAATAGCCAATTTTCAGCATGTTTAGAAATTGCATGAATAACTTTCCAATTGATTTTAAAAATACAGACAGCTGCATAAAAAACCTCACCCCCCCCTTTAACCAAAGGGTTTTGGGGATGTTAAAAAACCCCGTCCGAAAAATTAATAAAGAAAAGGTTTTGTTTTTAAATCTTAAATTGCAATTTGGGGAAACAATGTTTTTTCGTATAATCCCTGGGGGGGTTAAAAAAATGAACAGATAGTTGTTTTAAATCTATTTAAAATCAACGTTTAAAAAAATTTTTTTTTTGGAGACCGTCGTGATATCAGGCGATCCCTTGCTGTTTTCCCTGGCAAAAAAAAAAATTTTTAAATTTTCACCCAAAATTTTAGGATTGCACGTAAAAAAAAAATAAAACAAATCTGGTCACCCGTACGCGGCCCCCCAAGGAAAAGTCCTTTGGCGTTTTGAATTTTTTTTCTTAATGGGGGACGTGGCTCCCAATATTTTGATGATGAAAAGAATATATCCGGTAACGATGTCATTAAAAATTAGTGGTTCCATAAACCCGTTACCGACGTTACCGAAATAGGATCCGCAAAAGAATGTACTCCCCCAAACGCTTTTCGCTTAAAATTTTTCCTTTAAAATGTACAGAAAATCGCCCCGCTTTTAAATTTTTTTGGGATCCCTTATCAACATGTATTGATGAAACAGGGGGGGCATCGGAAAAATTTGTTTTCTTCATTGGCCAAAATCAAAAAACCGAAAATGCGTAGAAGTTCACCCCGCTCATTTTCCCTTTTTGGGTTTCTGCACCAAAAAGTAAAAATATAAAAAAACAAAAGAAATTAATTTACAGAAAAAAAAAAAGGGGTAAAAAATTTTAGGGTAGTTTTGGACCTGTCATTTGGATTTTTTTGTTTAAAATTGTTAAAATGATACCCCATTTTTCCTCCTTTCCCCAAAATATCAAGGGAAAATTGCAAAAGCGTTAAAACGATGATTTCCCTTAAATTGGTTGAACCTTTTAAATCTCTGGGGTTTGGACCCGTATATCTCAAAGTTCATATGCGTCGCCAACCATAAAAATTTTGCAACTTCTTTAAATTTTTGGGGGAAATTTGGTTATCGGCCCGCGTCTCCCCCCAAGGGGGACTTTGGGCCTGTTTTAAATTGCCCGATTATCTAGTTGTTGTTTTGCGTTGTTTGAAACGCAAAAAACAACTGGCCAACGGGTTTGTGATTTCCCCAAAAAGGGGGTTTTCCCAAAGTCCCCCACAAATTTTTCGCTCCTCCATCTTCTGGGGGTTGTACTGGCAGCGTGCGTTTTTTGTTGCCCTCATGCCCATGAAGTATATTTCCAAGTTTTTTTGGGGTCGGCATCAGGCTTTGGGATTAAAGAACCTTTTTTATGTTTTAATTTTTGGCCCTGAATTTTAAAGGGGTTGTTTTAAAAAAATTGCGCCCAAAATCCCTAAATTCTGAACGATTTTTTTTGCCCCAAAATTGATGTATTTGGAAGAAAAGTAAAAAAAATTTGTAAATTTTTAAACGCAAAAAAAAAATTTTTAAAATTAAAGGTGTGGCCCCAGCCGTTTTGTGTTTTAAATGGTTTTGGGGCAAAAAATTCAATGGTGGAAGTAAAACCCCTTTTTTCCAGAGGGGGCAAAAAAACCGGCCGATTCACCTTTGTTTTTGGGAATCCCTTTGGCAAAATTGGGCATTCTTTGTCCATAGCGCCGTAAACAATTTGTGAATGTGACGAATAGTCGGTGTCCGACTCATATTCGAACGCAAGACGGAAAAGTGATGCGGGGGTTTTTAATGCGCAAAATGTACTTGCGGGTTTGCTGGGGTTTCCCCTTTTGCTCTGTGGGGGGTTAAAGGGTCGTTAAACGCCCCTTTCCCTTTTTTCTCTTTTTAAATTAGCTCGAAGGCATTCTTGCGTTGCTTTTGGGCCCCTTTTTTATTTGCACGTGTTTTGCAACCCGGACTTTTTTAAATTTTTGCTTTTTGGTCTGTCAATTGATTTCTGCCGTTCGTTTTAAAACCGGGCCCCAGGGGGTGGATTTTTTGTGAATTCTGTTGAAACTTCGAAAAATATTTCCTTCTCTTCAAAGAAGACGGGGCATTGTTTTTTAAAATTAAACACACAACACCTAAATTTTAAGAAAACTTTCTATTTTGAATTTAATGGATTTCATTTGGTTTTTTTTCGAATGAAACGTTTAACACTCCGTAAATTTTTTTAAAATCATCGACACAAATAAGCATTTTTAAAAAAAAAATTTCCCGGGGTTTAGATTGATTTTCATTGAAACCGCTTTTTATTTTTTTTTTAAATTTTTATGGAAGATAAATGTAAGATTTTTTCATTTCAACACGCCCCCTTTCACATTTTCCCCAAAGTAATTAAAATTTTAAAGAAAAACACTTGTTGGAAAAAATTTACCCCTAAAATTTTTCCCCCGCCGTTTTGGGGTGATACATGGAATTTTTGAAACAAAATCGTACAGAAATTAAAAATGTAAAAACCCAATGCCAAAATGCCATAAAACGCAAAAAAGATTTGCGCAAGTATTAAAATTGCTAGTCAAAACCAAAACAAAAATTTCGAAATCAAATTCCCCCCTAGGGGAACACAAACATAACTATGAATTATTCTCAGAAGTTCATTTAGGGCGTCGTCAAATACCACAAAATTTTCTAAATAAAATTTCCCAAACCTATTGGTACAAAAATTTTTAACTAGAATTATTCTAAAGAAGTTCAATTTTTTTAACCTTTCCAAAAAGGGTTTTTAAAAACGGTAAATTTTATTCATATTATTTTCATTTTTATAAAAAATTGGGGGGAAGGGGGGGGGAAAGTAAAATTTTGTGAGGTTACATGTTCTAAATATAAAAAAAATTTAAAAAAAAAAAAATCCCTTAAAATTAAATTCCCCTAAAAAAAAAAAAATTTAAATCCTAGAAACCCGATTTGGAAAAACCCCACCTAGGGGGTTCAATTGTGAATCAAAACCACCCCGGGAAACCCATACAAACCCCCAAAAAAAATTTTCACCCAAATCGGTCCAGCCGTTTAGGGGAGTTCATTTGAAAACACACGTACGAAAAATTATATATTTTTTAAAATAGTGTCAATTTTTTTTTTCAAACAATATGAAATTAAGCAATGGAAATAGGCATATGATAAAAAATGTTTTTCCTTTAAAAACCTAAAAATTTAAAACTGTTTTCAATTTAATGGGGGAAAAAAAAAACCTTTTTTTTTAAGTAAATTTTGGGCAAGAAATGGGAAACCCAAGCGTTTTCAAAGTAGCCCGTTTTTTCCCAAACATTTTGGGTGAAACCAAAAAACTTTGGTTTAAGAGGGGGCCGACCTGTCTTTTCCTTTGTTTTCTCTTTCAAAAATTTCAGAAAACCAATCGACCAAAAGAGTGACACTCACCAGGGTGGGAAAAAGAATAAAAATTTTGGGGGGGGTATTTCCCCCTTCCTAAAGCAGGTACTCGTTTGGGAGAAGGAAATAAAAACTCAAAAATAAAAAGTGCTCTTTATTCTGCAAACAATATCATAATGTACAGTACTTAGAGATGTGTTTAATTTTAAAATAACTTTTTATATACATTTTTGTTGATTTAAATTTTGTTTTAAAATGCTTAAGCGCGCCTTTTATTGCCGCTTTTTTGTAATCCACTTTATTCCACAACGATGACCCAAATGATCTTTTAAAAAATTGGAAAACACTTAATCTGCTGGTTGCCATCCACACGAATGTTAGGACTCAAAATAATATTTTTTGGAACCAAAAAAATTTTTTTCGAGGTTTACTCAGGACCGGATTTTGATGACACGTTAGTTTTTGATAATCATAAACAATTTTCATAGTAGGCCTTACTGTACAAACCACTGAGCCGAAAAGTTTTTTCTGGGGCAACGCCCGGGGACTTCAGTTAGTAAGATGTACATTTCACTTTTAAACATTCATAGGCTACGGAAAAAACTATTTCACGTACAAAGAAAAAAGATTTATGACAAACTGGGTTAAACAAGACGATTAATATTTTTTTTTAGATGCACGTTATTTCCAACCTGAGAGTCTGCAACTTTAGGTGGTTTTTCTGTTTGGAAACTAGGCCAAATTTCTTTTCTAAATAATATATTGTTTTTTTTATATTTTGCTTTAAAGACATAGTACTGTGTACAGTGCGTGTCAAATTATTTTAAAGTAAGTTTTGTTAGTTGTAATCTAGTTTTAAAAGGGAAAAGGGAAAGAACTGAATATTTCTTTTTTAAAGTGCCCTATAAACTGTCACGTTGTGTGCACAAAACTCGGTGATTTATCGTTTTATAAGATTCACTTAATCGTCGGTTGGAGCTAATGAAAAAGGGATTAAAAAGCAAGTCGATTGTATTTATAAAATTTTGGTCCTTCCTTCTTTATATTATTAGCTACACCATGAATGTCAATTTAATATGATTTCATTTATGTTCTTATTGACTTTCTTGTTGGGGCCATCTAATAATTTTAAGAATAATGTTAATTATATTTGATTATATATTACACTCACAAGCTGAGTTATTAATAACATTAATAAGTTTTATAGAACACTCTGAAATTAAAGTTCGCCTGCTTTTATTTAGCATATCAGTCTAAAAATAAATCAGAAAAAACAAGACGAGAATTTGAAATAGAAGAAAAAAAGGTTTTCAGTGTGGTCGTTAATTTACAAATAATATTCTATAATTACCCAACTCGATCATACAAATGACACTCTCATATTATATTATACTAGATAGCTGTTGCCCCCGGCTTTGCTCGCGTGGAAGTTGAAATTTTATACAAATACGAAAATATACATATGTATTTACAGATTAAAATTTTAAAATATTACGTTACGTTGATGGGCCATAACTTGACCTCAGATCAAAATAATGCAAGTCCGATACAAAACTTTCACCCCCTTTTTTATCCCTTATTAAATAAAATTTCCAAAATTCCTGAACACGTATTTATTTTGTTTTACGTCAATAACCGAAATACAAAATTTGGTTTATTTAACTTTCAAAATGGGCGGAACTTTCATACATATTATCATACATATTATCATCCCCTATTTTGACCCCCCTTTTGGGGTGGAATTTTCTAAAATCCTTTCTTAGTGGGTGCCTACATAACAAAATGAATATACAGTCCGAATTTCATGCTTGTAGCTTGATAGTTTGCGCTCGGCGATGATGAATCAGTCAGTCAGTCAGTCAGTCAATCAGGACATGTTTTTTTAAGTTTTAGGTTATGATTAATTTTGATCATTATTTCATTCTTGTTGCCATTTATTATATCAAGCGTTGTCTAAATTAAGTAAATTTATACAAATATCGATCAACAACAATATATTATAACACGCTGGGTGACTGGTGGTCTAGGGGTAAGGTGTTTACACTTTGTGTTGGGAGTCCGGGGTTCAATCCTCGGTCCCGGCACAGATTTATCTGATTACCAAACCCTTCCTTCACCTCTGACAAGTTGTGTATTAATCACAACTTGTGGGAATGTGTGGAATGACAGGCCTCCACCGTGGTTCGAATCCCATCTCATATGAGCGCAAATAAGGAGCACTTGGAGTGACGTAAATAGAATGGAATTTTGTTATGGTTTTCAATATGTGACCTGCCACAAATTTAAAAGTTATTTAAAAGGCCTAGTTTCACAACAAAAAATGTAAAATTCGTGCAATAGAGCAAAAGAAAAAACAAACAAATGGTAAAACAAAATGTTGTTTCATTGATTTTTTAAAATGTGGTGAATCAGCTTGAACTTAGTTTCTTTATATGTAGGCCTAACCTGTAGAAAACTTTAAGTTTTTTTCCCACATTCCCGCTTCGTTCCAACGTACCCTGAGGCCCAAGCTCTCTTCCCTCAGTATAGTTACCAAGCAATTCCCCCCCCGCAACAATGACCAGCAGACTTAAATTTGTTGTAACAGCGTCGTTTGATGGAACAAAAGCTGAATTTTGGGCACATATTGAGCACAATCGGAGCACAAAGGACTGTTATAAATATCAATTCATTTGGAGAAATGGGAGGGCCAACTTGAAGCACGTGTGTTTTTGCATTTTTTTATGGCAAAACATTTTTTTGGCCAAATTAAAAGAAATGTTGCTTCCAATTACAGACATAGATTAAATTTTCTTACGTGGTGATCTCTAATTTATTGAATGTGTATAAAGGTGTTCTGAAATTTAATTATTATAACGTTTTTCTTTCTTTTAAAAAGTTTGTTTGATAATGCCACCATGTCTGACAGATATTCAGGAACTGTTTATATAACCACGTGAAGAAAATTAAACTCTAGGTTTGTATGGAGAAATGTTTTTTTTATTTTGGCCAAAAAAAATTTTGCCATTATAAAACTTGCAAAAAAAATATGGCCTTTTCTCGCGTCCCTTCCACCCCACCACAATATGTTTAGAGTCCCCCTTGTTTATGCCAATTTTTGTTAGTGACACATTATTTTAAGCTATCACAAAAGTAAACCCCTACAATGCCTAGGACCAGGGGCCCGATTGAAGGAAGGGCGACGACACATACCGTTGCAATAAATAAGTTTGGGCGATATTTTCCATCCTTTGTCCTTGTTTTGCAAAAAAAAAAATGATATATAAAATTTTATAGAGAGAGAGAGAGAAAAGGAGATAAAAAATTGTGTTTCAAACAATTCTAATTCATTGTAATGACAATATTTCCTGATTTAAATAAAATCTTTAACATTGAATCTTTATCATTCAACATCTGTAAGAAAAAAAAACTAAATTTTTGAATTATCAAAAAGAAAAAAAATTTGTTTCATACTCTTTAAACCGGACTTTTTAAGGACCAAATTTGTATATTCAAAGTGAACATTTTCAGAAAATGTCAATGTGCTTGGCTAATTTAAATTTTTTTGAAATTGCAATCATGTTCATAAATTGAATATTTTATATGCTTTTTTTTGCAGTGGGGAAAGTCTCGAAGAGGCAGATATTAGATTAGAGGAAGATACCGTCATTAAATATTGGTCATGACATGGAAAAGGAAGAATTTCTTGATCCAAAAAACCATTGATCATATTTCAGATCACAGATGCTCTTTTCAGCCTATTCATTAATGTCTCTCGAAAAAAGTAGTGTAGCCAAGTTAAAAACTTTTGATGCAGTTAAATTAATAAATTTTAAAAATAACAAAGCTGAATGACCTGATTTACCAGCGATTTGTCCCAACAAGCTGCACTGTAGTCTTTCACAGAAAAAGGGGCTATTTTATTTTATTAATATTTATACTATTATTTTTTATCTTAAAACTGGTGCAGTTTCTTTCACTTTAATTTGCTTATTCCATAATTTTATTTTTTGTTTGAACCTTAAACGGCCTTGTTTTCAATTTATCTTTATCGTATTTAATAATATTACTCCAAGCTGAAAAAGTCTAAATTTTTTGTATAGCGAATTTTTATTTTAACAATTTAATTTTAATTAGGTTTAGTTTTAATTTTAAATATTTTTTCAAGATTTACTCAATAAATACACTTGCAAAGTGGATAGTTGTATAAATTAGTAAGTGTTTATCAGTGAATTTTGCAAAGTTCCAAAAAAGCCAAAGTTAAGTGAATCAATACTTACATCATACTTACATAATCATTGTCTTCTAATACATTTAAATTTTTTTAAATTTATAGGTTCATATTGAATCAAATGATTAAATAATTTGGTTTTCTTTATGATGATTTGTGTGTATAGTTTATATTTTAAATAACAAAGCTTTATTGTCATGTTTTTTTTTAGTTCAAATAATGTGCAATTCAAAATAACGCAAAGTAGCTATGAGATTAGGGATTTTTAATTATATTCTTTTATTTGAATTTTTGTATTTTGAGCTTTTGAGTAAAAAAGCAAAATAAATTTTACTTTACGAAAAGCTGAATATAATGAGTTTAAAATTCTATTTTTTATGTAAAAGAAAAAACATTTTGAACATTAATAAAATCATAGCATTACATCTTTTAAAAAATTTATGAAGGGGTTAAATGATAGGGGTGTTTGTTGAGAGGAAGCCTCTTTAATTAAGAAATGTCCCTAAAGTCCAAACTGTGATAAACTTTGTTTACAGTTTGTGGCGTAGTGACTATAAATGCTAGCTAAATCAATCCTACTATTATACCCTGTATTAGCTTAATCGACGGTATAGTATTTCTATTTGTTAATCACTGACTTAGTTTTCACGAAACGTCGGATTTATAATTACACACTAAATATTACATGTTTATCAACTCTTCCTTTTATTTTAAAACTTTGATAACATTAATATATTTTATATAATTTGAGTGCAGACATTACACAAAACATTGGTTTGATAGTGAAAGTTAAAAGTAAAAATCAATAATCTTTAGATGGTCTAATGTGCCCAAACAGGAATGTAACATATTCGTGAAAACTATTATTATTTAAAAATATATTTACCTCTATTGTTTAATTAACCTGTAATGAATTGTTTTCTTCGTGGTTGAAATAGTATAAATATTGGGTGGATGTTTTTATGTCAGATAGGAAGGCAGTTACATGCCTGAATTATCTTACTTATTAAATTTTTGTCGATTGGGTTTAAAATCACCCTAACCCACCCTTATTCCACCCAAAACTTCCTAAGGTTTCTTCGTGCCCACTCCTTGACAATAATTAAAATCACAAAGTTGCCGAGTATTTAAAAAAGATAATCAAAACTGTTCACAAAATTTGCATATAATTGAATAAACTATCATTCAGATGTGAAGATATTTGTTTGGTATTGTTTACCACTGTTTGTTTATATTTTTGTTTATTATTTTCTAGCAATTCGATGCATTCGTGATTATCCCCACACCTAAATACCAAACAATTTGACACCTCTATCGAGGGTTACCTTCTGGTCGAGTTTAATAGCGGTTTTCCCTGGAATAGTGATGGTGGGTGGGAATTTTAAAATATTTGCTACAAAGTGAGGCGAGTCTCAATAGAGGAAGGGAAATAAATAAATAAATATAGTTTCGCTGTTTAAGGAGTCTTTTATGATTGTTTTAAACTTTGAGAACTGTTTTTAAACTTAATTAAGTTATATAGATTATTTTTTTTATCTATCCAATAGACGGTTTGGGATACTTTGTCTCGTAGTCTACCTGGTGCTAGCCCTGGTTTAAGATCTGTTGGAAATCTTTCAAACCTACAGTAAAAAAAAATACGAAGATAACTATTTTTGTGAAACCTCTCTTTTTCACACCCGGCAGCCCGATGGTTTTCCCGCTCTAACTACTGACTACCATGGAATTTTGGGGGGGGGGGGGGTCTTAGTGACTTTGTGAATCTGGATGGCTACCCCTGAGCGTATGGGGTAGTAGTGTTCTCGCCCTTACGAATCAACTTGACCTACTTTTTTCGATTGGCCAGATTAGGTCACGTGACCCTACTTCTATCTCTGTTGGCTGCTAAAATAGCCTCCCCTACCCCACCCTTATCTCCTCTCCCCCTTTTCCCCCTCCCTATAGGCCCACCACATTAAGAACCTGACCCTGTTGGTTTTTTGATTTATTTAAAGATTGTTAATTAATTATTGCTAATTAATTTTTGGCCCGGATTGAGGTGTTTTTTGGGGTTGTTTTATTCATTGATTAGGGCGTTGTTAGTTTATAAGAACCTCGCGCTATGGTTGTCGGAGGTTAGATTTTAACATTGGTTCTCCGTTTACAAGGCTCTGTCCAACCCACCCTCCCCCCTACAGCCCCTTCCAGCCCTCCCTCGACCCCATCGCTACAACCCAGACATTGTTGGTTCTTGGTGATTAAAGATTGTTAATTGATTTTTGCTAATTAATTAATTATTGGCTAGGATACAGGTGTTGGAGTTTTTATTTCATTGATTAGTGCGTTGTGTTTATTTTAAAACCTCGCGCATGGCCTCTTAAAGTAGAATGAACATTGTTTTCCGTAACCATGGATGTCCCGGATTTGTTTACATAACACAACACGACATAAATGAAAGTGTACCCTATTTATAATTACTCTTGGGCGAAACGTTAATTTTAATTTAAAGTCTGAGGTTTTCAATTATAATTTTCCTTCCCTTTTGATGGGAAATGTACCGGGACCTTTAAAATTCCCCTTACTGGAAACATTTAACAAAATAGCGGAGGGCAGTTATTTTAAATACTAAACCGTATTTCCTTTATGTCAGGAAAATTGACAGGGACCCCCCATGGCCCAGCTATTTTTAAGGGGTATAATCGTACAGGTTACTTGAGACGTGTGGGGTTAAATTTACGTGAATTTTTAATAACTGTTTAAAGCAACAATATATAGTTTTCCTGTCTAAACTGTTAAACAAACGCCTTTCTTGACACTAACGAAATAGTACAATTTCCCTTTAAATTAACCAGCTGACAAGGGTTTCGAACTATTGACGTATAAGGTGTTTGCTCGAGAGAGAGACTACCTTTTAGAAATTTTTAACTAGTGGCTACTTGTAGACTGTACTTACATATCAGCTGTTGATGGTGTCAAAAATCTTTCCAAACAGAGGGGGAAGCGGGCGATAGGGGTGCAGGAGGAGATGCTGTGATGGCCTGAGGACGTCAGTGACGTCGTGCTGCACGACTGGGGGGGCGGCTCCGTCGGGGTAGTCTCGGCCCTTGCCGTCTCTTCGCCCGCCAGAAGGCCTAAACAGCCCATTTTGGGTCCAGTTGTCTGAAATTAAAAAAATACATATTAAACTACCATTTAACAGAAAATAAAAAACATGGCAAGTCTATGTAGACGATAAATTACCAGTCGCCACCGCTCTGCAAAACCTCTTCTGTTAAAGTGCAGCAACTTGGGCCAGGCTATGGATCCAGGTTGCACACCACACAAGCGTCATGGGCTCCTCATCTAACCCAAAGAAGAGAGAATACCTTTGTACACCCTGAATGATAATAAAATTAGGAAACCCTTAAAATTAATACTTAAACGAATTAAACATACCGAATTAAACACTTTCCCGTGTCAAACTCATCTTTATGTTTATGTGATCCAATAATAATTTGGGAAAAGACCGAAGAATTATTTGAGTTCTATTTTATATCCATCTCAAATGGGTGTTGCCGAACTGTAAAAACCTAAATACTGTAAAGTGTCTCTGCGCATGCGCAAACCATTTCGTCTTTTTGTAAAACCGTTATTTTACTACCTTTACCAATCACGTGGGCATATGTGCTTGTCTCCATCTGGTGGAACACCTTGTGTGTGTGTGTGTGTGTGGAGTGTTGTGTTTTATAAAACCTGGGATTAGTTATTCGCTCTCATCTGGCTATGCGGGTAAAAAGGGTTCATAATAAAATGGGGGTAAAATGTGGTGATATATGGTTGCAACAGTTATTGAATTACGAGCTAGGTTTTTCGCCATCTTTATATTTTAGAGGGAGATTTGAACCCAGAACTTCCGTTCGGCCCCAAACCACCCTGATCCTGAACTTACGTCGCGCACTCCACGATTCAAAAATCTATTGAATAATTGCTCGATTATTTCGCTAAAGTATTGGTAGCCGGAAGATTGAGTTTAGATGAACGTTATCCGAAAAAAAAACCCAGCCACAATAACAATTGACAGGGATCAAAACCTGATTCCTCCCATCTTTAGCAGTCTAGTCTATTGCTGGAGTAGCGCCTTAAACGTGTGGTCATTCGTTTTGTTAAGAACTTGCAGCTACCTGCAATGCTAAGCTAAAGGCCCGGTTGAGACGATGTTAGTGGACTAATTGCAAGTTTAGTGGTATTAAAACTTAAATAACATGTTAGTTGTGTTGACACGTATTTTTCATTGTATTAGTAGCGCTTATTTAAAAACATGGCTGAAATGAAGAGAGGTGATAAACGGGTCTCTCTATTTTGGAGCCTTTTTTTAATCACTGGTCTCATTTCTAGTTCGGGTTTGTTTTTAAGGATATACTAAATTTCGCCTATGTGTTAGGAGCTATTAGGGTGAATTTATAATAAGTATGGGTTTGGCCACATTAATTTACAATTTTTCGTAAACGCAATTTATTCATAATTGTTGCCTATTTAAAAAAAAAGTTTTATATAGACAACATAAAAAGTTAGTGTTAGTGTGTCTCCTATTTCTTGGTTCCTTAAAACATTTAAATATATTTTAGTTGATCCCAAATAATTATTAAATCATTTTACTTGATTTGTTAACATATTTTAGAAACATTGTTAAATAAAATTAAACTTTAATAAGCCAATAAATCTCAATACAACAAACTCGGTTTGGATATTTTTTTAAATAAGTCCAAACCCAAGATTTTTCCCAAACCCTGTTTTAAATGTTGGTATACTTTAAAAACAAAATATATTGTTAAATTTTAGTAGGCCTAAAATTTAAAAAATAATAATAGGCCTTAAATTAATTTTTTTGTAGTTGGTTTAGATATAAAACTTTGGTTTGCTATGGGGACAATATTTGTTGCGTATCTACCAAAGTTGCCGAAGCATTACTTACAAAGTGTTAGAAGTGTATGTTTCGGGCCTGAAACGTTTGTGATTTTAAAAATATAAACTTTTGTTAAAGTTTCAAATACGTAGATTGGAAACTTGCCCGGTGTTTAGTTGTCAAAAATCACGGACATTCATACCTTACTTGCCCCTTAACACGAATTATTATGTTGCCGGGAAAATAATCGCGGTACTCAATGTTTATTATTTTGATTGTTATTTAAAAAAATTACACTGCCTGTTAATTGGTAGGAAATATAATTTGATGAATTATTTACCGATATTAAATAACATCCCTCAAAAAGAACATTTACATATTTACGTAACATTTTATTTAGGAAACTTCTTGAGAATATGTACGCCTGATATCACTTTACAAATATTTCTATAGTGTAATATCCATTGCATTCTTTTACTCTAAAAAATCCGGTGCTTAAATTCAAAAAACTCATCCTTTCATAACAATTCCAAAATAAGTGTCGTCCCCCCATAACACAATTTTTAGTTGCCCCCATTTGAATTGTTACTTGCATTTAGTAAAGTTGGAAGGTGACCAACTTTTTTCAGTTGCAAGTGGACTTGCATGTTTGTAGTTGCTTTTCTGTTTACACGGTGCAAGCTGTAGGCGCAGCCAAATTAGTTTTTTACTTGCATTAGTCAACTTTAAAACCTGACAACGGGCATTAAAACCTTTTTTTCTATTCGTTATTGATACATTACCCTGCATTAAGGCCCGTTTGACACGGTTGTTAGTGACTAATGCAAGTCCACTAAATTTGGCTGCGCGCGCACAGCTTGCACCGTGTAAACCAGACAAAAAGGTACTAACATGCAAGGTTCACTTGCAATGAAAAAGTTGGTCACTTCCAACTTTACTAAGCAAGTGAGACAATTCAAATGGCGGCAACTTTTAAGGAATTTGGTTTTGCGGGGGAAAACTTATTTGTGGAATGTTATGAAAGATGAGTTTTGTGCAATTTTTAAGCACCCAATTTATTAAAGATAAGAATGGGAGGGATATTGCACTTAGGGTATTGTAAAGTTATATAGGTGTACTATTCTCTAGAAGTTTCCAAAATAAAATTTTAGGCTACGTAAATTTACAAGGGTTTCTGTGAGAGATATTTTTTAATATCGGTAAACAAATGTATCAATAATTTAACAAACCATTATTTCCTACCACTCAACGTGGGCATGAGTTTGGTTTTTTTTATATACGATCCCCAAAATTATACAATTGTAGTACCGTGATTAGTTCCGGCAACTAATAATTTCGCCCTTATCGGCAAGTTTTTGGTTATGAAATGGCCGGTGGTTTTCCCCGCGAAAAACTTCGGCCCGTTTTTTCCCTTCCATATTTGGGCCCCTTTAACCCAATTTTTTATAAGTTTTAAATTAATTATAAATAATCACCCAAACATTCAAAACTCTGTAGTAATGCTTTGGAATCTTGAGTAGATAAAATAATTTAATTTTTATGTATTTGCAAAACCAGTTGTCTATATTTAAAACAATCTACAAATTAATGAATTATTATTTTTTAAGGAATATTTTAGGCCCTAGCAAGCTAGCATTTAACAAATTATTTGTTATTAGTATACCAAATTTTAAAATAGGGTTTTAAAAAACCGGCGTAGGCTTTTAAAAAAATGCCAACAAATTAGTTAAGGCCTACTATTTTTTTTTTTTATGGTTTTTGGTTAGCTAGGATTTAACAAGATATTTTGTTATTAGTTACCCAAAATTTTAAAAAAGGGTTTAAAAAAACGGTTTTAGATTTTTTAAAAAAATGGGCCAACAAATTTTTAAGGTATTTTTTTATGTTTTAGGTCTGCTAGGATTTAACAAAGATATTTTGTTATTAGTTATAACCAAAAACAATTTTAAAACAGGGTTGAAAAAATCTGGGTTGGACCCCCCTTTTTTTTTTAAAAAAAAATTGCTACCCAAAAGTTAGGTTGTATTGAATTTATTGACCTTATTTGAGTTTAAATTTTATTTAAACATATATGCTAATAATGTTAACAAATACAGTAAAATAATTTTAAAAATTTTTTGGGAATCAACTAAAAAAAATATTTTTAATGTAATTTAAAGGAAATAAGAAATAGGAGGACACATTAATCACTAACTTTTTTATGTTGGCTATAAAAAACAATTTTTTATTAATAGGTAAACTAATTATGATAAATTGAGTTTCTAAGAAATTGTTTAATTTATTTGGCCGCCCATACTTATTATAATTTTTACCTTACTAGCTCCTAAACATAAGCATAATTTTGTATTGCGTTATAAAATTACCCGAACGAGAAATGAGATGAAGTGTAAAAAAAAAGCTCCAATTTGAGAGGGCGTTTTTCACCACTTTCATTTTCAGCATGTTTTTTAAAAAGCGTACAATGCAAGTGAAAAATGCGTGTCAACAAACTAAATGTTTGTAGCTAATTTCCAAAAAACTTGCATTAGTCAATAAATCGTGTCAACGGGCCTTTAGCCTTTCTTTATTTGGTACTTTGTCGCTCTTGATCGGATGAGAGACTTGTTAAATGAGCACTCAATGTAAGATGTGTGGGTGTTATTGCCTATTAAGGGTAAATAATTCGTTCAGGCCGTTTCAATGTTTATATTTAAAATACCAAAAATAATTCGGGGTTATCATGGATAATTTAAATTTTATTAATATATATTAGAACCGAACGGGTTGGGACGGTTGTCAATGAACCGAGTAAATCTGTACTAATAATTCAATCGAAATTTATTATTGATTTTGAACATCTCCAACTTGAAGCCCTTTTTATACGGCGGGTATAAAGCTTGTTAGAAGCTTAGCATTTCCCTATTGTCAGAGGGGGAAAAGATGGGTTTGAAAAACTTTGCCCGGAACGAGGATTGAACCCCAGACCTCTTAAAAAGAAGTAATTTGAAAACCCGGGTTTGGGGACGTTGTCAATGAAGAGTAATCCTTACTAAAAATTATATCCTTTTTTTTAGCAGAGAGAGAGAAGTTTTTTTCAAGCGTCCCAGGTTTGACCCTTTTCCAGGGTAGCCAATCAAGGGGGTCACAAAAATTAAAATTTAAAAATTGAATATGTCAATTTGCCATTTTCCTTCCTGTCTTTAACCTTAGGTTTTCCAGAGCAAAGGTGCCCACCCTCCAATTATCTTTTTTTTGTTCTTATCCAAAACTAAAACCCAGAGGTGAACTGAGGCCTTTAATATTTGGAAAATCCTTTTGTCAACATGATTTCACCCAAATTTGTGGCTGTGGGGTTTTCTAACACGTATCTTGAAAAGTAGACAATACTATTTAATGAGGGGGGAGATCAAAAGTTCAAATTTCTGGGGTCGGATGTAGTAAATGCGTTTTTTCCATTTTCCCCTTACGCAATTGTGAGTACAGCATTTGCCCCAAGTGGAGGTGCTACCACCCTTAGCACCGAAGGAAAAATTCTTGGTTTAGCACACGGGGGTGAAAACAGGCTGCCCCCCAAACCTACTTGATTATTCGGCATCTACTTTTTAAAAATAAACTATACAATGTATCCAGTTTTATTTTTTCTTAATTCCTATTCAAACCTATATATTCATTACGAAATGTGTTTGGTAGCAGGAAGATTGAGTTTAGATGAAACGTATCCAAAAAAAAACCCCACCCTCAATAATCTGACAGGGATAAAAACCCGACTTCCCCCCAAAATATTTACCCAGTTTTAGTCTATTGCTGGAGTAACCCCTTAAACCCCCGGGGTCATTCTTTATGTTAAAAAACTTGCGGGCTAACTGCAATGCTAAGTTTAAATCTTTTTTTCATATTCTTTTAATTAGATACAATTACCCAAGAATTTTATCTTTTTTTTTCTGTCCCTGGCCAGCCGGGGTTCAATTTTTTGGGGTTTCCCGGCAAAGATTTATTGTTTCCCAAAACCCCTTTTCCTTCCCCCTCTGACAAGACATTTTTGGGGAATGTAGGGTTTGCCGGGCCCCGCCCCCGTGGTTCGGATTCCACGTTAAACTTTTGGTCTTTCTTTTCCCATCTCACAATCACCCTCCCAAATTACACTTTAGATTTAAGTGCGTATAACCCAAACCCGGGTAGTAAGCGCGGGTTAATAATAATAATAATAATAATAATTTTTAAATAATCTATTTCTTTTATTTGTACTTATTTCCGCTCTTGCATCAGACAAAGAAAATTTGTTAACCCTTTGGAGCACTCCCAATGTCAGAAGCTGGTGGTGTTTTTCGCCTATTAAGGGGTAACTAATCGTGGGTGTTTGATTCAACTTTTATATTTACAAATACCAAATAAATTTCAGATAATTTTATTTTATATATTTTGAAAACCCAAAATGGTAGTAAGAGCGATGGTAGATTTTTATTTTATATTAGAAACTCACGCGTAGTTTACTTTCGTCAATTTTTTAGAAAACTTGGGTAGGGGTATTTTGAAAAATTTAACTGCTTAGTCTTGTCATAGGTTTAAGGATGGGTTTGAAAATTTGTTTCCAGGCCTAGGATTGAACCTCGGACCCCCCCTTTGCACCCTTTGGGGTGGGGTGTCAAAGACCGAGTAATCCTTTTACTAATAATTATATCGCTTTTTTCAATCAGAATTATTATTATTGATTTTTGAACATCTCCAAACTAGAAACCTTTTTTTATTACAGTCGGCCATTTACCGAAAAAAGATTATGTTTTATTTTAGTACATGTAGAGAGCTTTTGTGTTTTACCGTTTAAAAAATTTTAGTGCAAGGTTGAATCTCTGGGCTTGCTACCACATTCGATTAGCTCAAGTGGCCCAAGTGTAGAATAATTTTTAAATTCAAGTTATCAAGCCGGGCGCTATTAATAAAATGGCAGGCGATTAAAACCCCCATGTTTAAATTTACATTTTGACGACTCCAGGTTTTAAAGAGTCTTTAAGGAGCACAGATGTTTAAATTTGGATAGTTTTTTCCCCCCTTTAAAGGGCGCGTCATCTAACGACCTTCACGGCACAATTTCAGGGAGGGGAGATTCCCGGGGAAAGGCTGTCAGTCAGCCCGGGCCCCAGCTGGGGAGAAATGTTCACCAAAACCGGGGGGGGGCCCCCCCCCCCCCCCCCCCCGGGGTTTGGGGGCCATGGGGGGTCGCATGTTTCCCCTAATAAATAACACCCAAATCCTTTGCCAATAAATTAAATTAATTAGCAGGGAAATTCCCCATTTTTTTAAAAATCATTAAACATCAAGAAACCAAAAATGTTTTTTGTTTTTTTGGTTTGGGGAGGGGGGGGATAGGGGAGGTCTGGGAGAGGAGCTGTAGGGGGGGGGGGTGTGTGGACAGAGCCT